>VDFB02074836.1:0-14361 GCA_007258455.2 Sequoia sempervirens | reverse complement strand
AAGGAATATTTGAAGAATTAGAGAAACGAATATTTGAAGAAGGATATGTAGTGCCTTCATTTCATTCTGCCACCACTTCCAATGTCAGCCGCTAAACACATTTATTTGCATTTGGGAATGGGGATGAGTTTGCTGTGAGGCATATTGCATTGGATTGAGTAATTCGAAGGAGTATATCAGAGTGAAAAGTTTTGTGAGCAGCTTTCACTACATCGACTTTGGTCATGGAAGCTCCTAGCCAAGGACATGATTATTGTTGCTAGGTAAAGACCTCAAGCATGTTCTAGTCGCAGCTATAAGCAAGGTTATTTCTATTTGGCGTCCCTCCAGCTTGGGTCGATTTACTCTTTTATGCACTTAGGCATCTTATAGTGGCGTTTCAATATCATTGGGTCTGCATTTACAAATAAAGTATTGCTGTCAATTACAGCAGAGTCAAGTATTTTTGAATGTAATCAGATTTTCCTACAATGTTGATATGTGATGTTGCCTTGTAATCTCTTCATGAGATAAGAAAGTAATCAACATTTGTGTGGTCATTAGCAAGCTATTGTAATCAGAGTTTTCATTTACAGTCCATCTTATAGAGGTTGCATGACAATTGTTTGTAAAAGTGTCTATTGGCTGTACCAGCTCATTATAAGTGAAATTATAGTTGCATCTTCATTTCAGTCATTGTTGAGTCTTGAAAAATCCGAAATAAGTTTGCATTTCATTTCAGCTATTGTATTTGAGAGTTTTGGAAATTAGAACTGAAGTATAGAAGCTTTGCATTTCATATCAAGTTGAGCATTTGAATAGTAGTTACTTGCTGCAAGTCTTGTAGAGACAATACTCCATTGTACATTCAGCCAATTGCATCTTTTAGTAGCTGGTTACTCAAGTTAGAGTTTATTCATGCATGCTTTTGTCATCATATAAGAAAAAGTCAAAAGAAATATCTTCTACATGTTGAAAGAAGATTACGAGACAAGTGTTTGACGAAATGCCAAACCCATTAAGTTGAGAGTTCCAAGGCAAATTTGTCAAGGGTCTGTATAGTGGTATCAGAGCCAAGAATCTTGCCCGCCTATTGGGAAACTAATATTTGTTTCAATTGAGATCAGAAATTTAGTAGGGCCTCACGACAACTTCCGATGATCAGTTGGATTCCTTGTTTGAAGTAGTAAGGCAGAGTCAGATTGACATTGATAAAATGGTTGAAAAATGGTCGAAAGAATGGGAAGCCATCAAGAGTTTCCAAGAGAAACTGAAGTTTCTTGGTAAGAAACTAAAACACTTACCTCAAGCTAAGGTTGCTCTTCTTAGCAATTTGGAAGAAGTTGAAGATTATCTATCCAAGGTTAGTCAATCACCTTCTCAAGCGATGTGTACAACTTTGACTCCATTGGTGCGATCGTTAGAAAAGCTAGAATTAATGAGACATCAGGATGAGGAGATAAGACTGGCAGTTATTACTTGCATAAGTGAAATTATGAGGATTGTAGCTCCTGAAGATCCTTATGATAATGGCAAAATGAGAGAGATCATGCATTTGATTATTGAAAGCTTTAATGGGTTAGGTGACATCAAAAGCCCTACTTTCAATAAGAGGGTCAAAATTCTAGAATTGATGGCAAGGGTGCAGTCATGTGTTATCATGTTTGATTATGATGGTCGTATTCTCCAATTATTTGATTGCTTCTTTTCCGGAATTAGGAAACGCCATTCAGACAAGGTGAAGACAAATATGTTCAACATCCTGTCCTTGATCCTAGATGAAGATGATGATGTTTGCAAGCAGTTGTGATATGATTTGTTAAACATTTGGAGAGGAGAGCAACATGTTTCGACTGCAGCATATGATCTCACAAGAAGATTGGTTGAGCGGAAGATTGAGAAGTTTAAGGAGCAACTGATTACAAAAGAATTGATCTCATTTGGTAATACCGGTTCCACCTCTTTAGGGGGTAGCATGCCATCATCCAGTGAATCAGATGAAACAATGAGCAACCTGATCCCTCTTGTGTTGAGACAATAAGGGCATTGACGATGGTTTTATAGGTGGAATTAGTGCTGTTCTAATTCCAAATCCGAATATATGTATGCAGGACTTTGCAGAAGAAGATAGTTGTGTGACTCAAGCATTTCAGGAATAATCAAATGCTTCTTCATGTGAAGCAGAAGTTATTCATACACCCAATAGTCTGCACTATTTGGAGAACCAATTGAAGGTGAGTGAGGATGAGATTGTGGCAGCGTTGTCTCATCATGATAAAATGCACAAGCTAATCGAAAATCATCTTTGGATGATTCAACTGGAGAGAAGACAAAAGGGAATTGAAGCAAAGTCTTCTCATGATAGCTTGCAAGTAATCAAAGAAGGTATGGGGGCAATGAAGTCAAATTATTTGCGCCTTCTTTCAGATTGTGACCACCTTCTCAACCTCGTTGAGAACTATTTAGATGCTTTGAGATGGAAAGAAGAAGAAGTTGATAAGCTCTCTCATGAGCTTAAGGTTTCCAGGGATTCCTTGAAGAATACTTAGTTGGCCCTTCAAGAATCCGAGATCCATGTTGATGAGCTTTGCTTAGAGTTAAGCTTGGCTCAATGTTCATCATGTATAAAAAAAACTCAGTCGTCTATGGCAGCCATGGCACATGATGAAAGCAGTGTGAAGTCTCCTATCATTCACTCTCAAGATGTAGGTGCAATGCCTTTTGTGTTGGTCAGGCAAGGGGAGCCATTTGGTGATGGATGCATTATTATTGATCTCGAGAGGTATATGCTCGAGTTTCCGGTTGATTTCAGTCTATGGTTTGGAGATAGGCATGAGGGCAGTTGTATCCCGACCCTATCCCCATGGGTTCTACCTCCTACTTTATTAATTGATGGCTGTCCTACCTTGCTGGTCAGAGTTCTATTAGGATACACTTTGAGGACAACAACAGTTGGGATGGATAGGAGAAGTTGGGATTGCTACTTTGGTGTTAGAGGATGGATTGATGATGAGTTCTTATCAACCATTGACAATAGTAATACATTTTTTTCTATTATGGACATGATTCACTTGTTGCATAGTGCTGTTCTGATATATATTAGCGGCTTGTCGGAGGTTGGCATGTGCTTCTATGCACCTATGTTGGGCATCTTTCACATCTACAAGAGACCACTCAGTATGGAATGGATTGTTGATGATGCATACACATCAAACTTGGCTATAGGTTTAGGCATCATTGGAGATTTGGGCACAAGGCTCTACATTGGCACTGTAGAGATTGTCTTTGGACAGCCTTATCAGGAGAAGATGGTTTCTTTTGGGTCTTGCACGTTGGATCTTAGCTTTGTTCCATCTTCTTTTCAAGAGATTTGTAGGACCTCATCTTGTGAGGACTATGGCATTCTTGTTGGTACTCTTCTTACTCTTGAAAGCAAATAAAAAAACTCTTTCTACGCACCAGATAGAGATCTGGTCAAGGTTGCAATGGGTAATGATGATGTTGCTGCAAGACCGATACATCCTGTTTTGAGTTGTGACTCATCTTCTGATGATGGCAGTGTATGGTGGAATACACATGACTACTTTTGTATTCCATTGGCGTGGACAAGGGAGTTTCACTTCGATTGCATAATGAGGTGTGCTCATCAGTTTACTTTCAGCCCACATATACAGGATTTGACTATGTCTTTGATGACATAGAGAGGTGGGTTGAATAAGTGGTGTTTTGGTTCACTTTGGTATGATATATTTCCAACTACAGATAATGAGTCCAAGTTTTGCAAGTCTCTTACTCAGTTCTCCCCAGTGGATTGCTTCTAGAAGTAGGAGTTTGAGATTTGGTTCAATTGGATTCCAAAGGTTATTAGAGTGGCATAGCGGAAGACAGTTGGTGTGGAGATTGAAGGAATTCTAGTTTGTCCGTGGGACCTAGGTGGAATGCATCTATGGACAATCATGATATATGAGGTTTATCACCATAGTACTAAGAGTTGGCATGATGAGGATGACTTACAAATATGGCATCCAAGAATTTTATTGTTGGGTGATTAGCTTCATTGGTTGACAGAGTTTGACAGCATATTGGGTTCCAATTGCATATAGAGGTTATGGGTCAGAACATTTTGCAGGACCATTTGGGATTCAGGTGGTTGGTGGACAGGTGCAGTTGGTTTTCCACTTTGGCTTCAAGTGCTATGGCAGTGGGGTTGGTTTGCAGTTGCAGATTGCTTGAGGGCAAACAATCTTCGGGAAGGGAGGATTGTAATGTCCCCAAATTTATGGTGGAGTGATTTAATTAATTTAATCGATTGAGTTGTCCAAAAGTTAATAATATTTCAAAAGGATGGCTTAATTGATTATTTTAATTAAATTAAAGAGGGAATATTAAATTAATTATTTATAAAGTTATTTGAACAAATTAAATCATAAAGGTAACTTTATTTTTAATTAATTTAATTAAAGTGACTAAAATAAAAGAACAAATTATAAAGTCACTTCATTGATAATTTAAAAGTGACTTAAGTGAAAATAAAATATTATGATGTCACTTTTGGAAATATTATAATATTCTTCTAGAAGCTTCTTGGAGGATTTTTCTAGAAGATCAAAAAGTTCTTTATAAGGGGCTGAGAGCTAGCCATTTGAGCATGCTTGGATTACACTTCTCATTTCAGTTTGGAGAGAGCTTGAAGGCTTTCATGTCTGAGGGTTTGAAGACTCCAGGATACCGGTTTCGGTTGTGAAATACCAACCCTAGCTGGAGATTGTGGAGGAGATCATTTCAGGTTTCCTATAGGAGCTTCATTGCAAATTTAATGGTCAATTTCAGCGACCAAATTTGGAGAATAGCGATTGTATTCAGCTTGTTTGAGAAGCTAAGTATTTGAGGATTTGAAGAATTGCAATAGTTGATGTATTATTGCAATTCTGAATAAGAATTTCTATCAACGCAATAGCTGATTTATTATTGCATTCTATTTATCTATCTTTCTAATAAAGTTTATCATTCAAAAATTTATTTTCAGTAATATTGAGCCATTTTGAATAATGTTTTGAAAAGGGCAAAGTAACTGTTTGATAAATATTGGAGCAAGTAAATATATTTTTCGGCATGTAATGTTTTTACTTTAATAAATAAAAAGAGGAAATATTAAATTTCTTTGCAAGTCGAATAATATTTTGGCGATAAAGTGGATTGGAATATTATTTTGCCGTGATAACATTTGTGGCCGAGCTGATATTATTTTTGAAGACTTTATGAGACAAAAATGGCGCAACAGCATTATTAATCTGCCATATACAAGAGGATTCGATGTGATATTTTGAATGCAAGTCAAAGTTAAGGAATATTTGAAGAATCCGAAAAACGAATATTTGAAGAAAGATATCTAGTGCCTTCATTTCATTCTGCCGCCACCTCCAATGTCAGCTGCTAAACACATTTATTTGCATTTGGGAATGGGGACGAGTTGGCTGTGAGGCATATTGCATTGGATTGAGGCATTCTAAGGAGTATATCAGAGGGAAATGTTTTGTGAGCAGCTTTCACTACATTGACTTTGGTCATGGAAGCTCCCAGCCAAGGACGTGATTATTGCTGCCAGGTCGAGACCTCAAGCATGTTCTAGTCGTATCTATAAGCAAGGTTATTTCTGTTTGGCGTCCCTCCAGGTTGGGTCGATTTACACTTTTATGCACTTAGGCATCTTATAGTGACGTTTCAATATCATTGGGTCTGCATTTACAAATAATGTATTGCTGCCAATTACAGCCGAGTCAAGTATTTTTGACTGTAATCAGATTTTCCTACAATGTTGATATGTGATGTTGCCTTGTAATCACTTCATGAGATAAGAAAGCAATCAGCATTTGTGTGCTCATTAGCAAACTATTGTAATCTGAGTTTTCATTTACAGTCCATCTAATAGAGGTTGCATGACAATTGTTTGTAAAAATGTCTATTGGCTGTACCAGCTTATAAGTGAAATTACAGTTGCATCTTCATTTCAGTCATTGTTGAGTCTTGAAAAATCCGAAATAAGCTTGCATTTCATTTCAGCTATTGTATTTGAGAGTTTTGGAAATTAGAACTGAAGTATAGAAGCTTTGCATTTCATATCAAGTTGAGCATTTGAATAGTAGTTACTTGCTGCAAGTCTTTGTAGAGACAATACTGCATTGTACATTCAGCCAATTGCATCTTTTAGTAGCTGGTTACTCAAGTTAGAGTTTATTGATGCATGCTTTTGTTATCATACAAGAAAAAGTCAAAAGAAATATCTTCTACATGTTGAAAGAAGAGCACAAGACAAGTGCTTGATGAAATGCCAAACCCATTAAGTTGAGAGTTCCAAGGAAATTTTTTCAAGGGTCTTTACATTGGGGATAAGAGCAAGAAATGTTGATTTCATTGCTCTCAACATCTAGTTTTTCATTTGAGATTCCTGCACTACCTCCAGCAAGTCAAATTTGATAATCTCCTAGAATTCTTTCAAGAATTCTACCGGGAATCCATTAGGTCCAGGGGCTTTCCCTTTCTTCATCTGAAACACAATGTCCTCCAATACATTTAGAGAGATGGGACTAATAAGCATCTCATTCATTTCATTAGAAACTAATGAGGGGATACAATCCAAAATAAGATACTCTTCGTCTATTGTAAAGGGCGAATTTTTTGTGAACAAAGTAGAGTAATATTGAATAGCCTCCCTAGAAATATCTCGAAAGTTAACTGGTCTCCTCGGGAAGACACAAGAGAAGAGATCATATTCCCATGCCTTTTGGCCTTGATTGAGTTAAAGAAGAAAGTCGTGTTTTTGTCACCCTCTTGAAGCCAATCAATCCGGGACTTTTGTATCCAATATACCTCCTCGCACAATCCCCACTCTTCAAGCTCCTTCCAAGCAATAGATTCTTCCCTAAGGGACCCCTCTGTAAGGCCTTGGTCATTGTTTTTGCCAGGTGATAGCATCCAAACGGGATTGGGCAACTGAGTTAGCCAAAAAGATATTGCCAAAACATTGCCTATTCTACTTTTTGAGCTGATACTTCACAAATTGTAATCTTTTGACAAATGAGAACATAGCCATGCCATAGGCAGGCATACCTTTATTCCACCAATCTATCATAAGGTCTTGCAGTGAAGGGTCTTGTAGCCACATAAACTGAAAATTTAAGGACAGATTCTTTGTGGCACCAACCAAGGTAGCTGAAAATTTGATAAGCCAATGATTAGAACCCCTCCACTCCAGAATCTTAGAATTGATAACCTAGTTGTTGCCAAGCCAAAAGCTAGACACCAAAAACTTGTTCAGTCTCTTCGAGGTAGAGTCCTTACCACATCTCCTGTTACTCTAGGTATATAAGCCATTACTAGGCTTTAAGTCTACCAAGTTCATGGATAAAATATTATCTTTGAGAAGCATTGGAAAGAGATCTATCCTTTCCATTCCCCCCCTCTTTTCCTCCAAACTGATAATAGTATTAAAGTCCCCAACCAATATCCAAGGATACAAGGGAGCTAAGGACTGAATATATTGAATATGAGACTAGAACCATATTTTACCAAGAAAATCCATTGGGGCATAGACATTACAAAACAAGATAACTTCTTCGGACTCAAAACTAGAAGCAACCACTGAGATTAAAATCTATTAGAGAGCCACTAGAGTTGTGAAATCTTAAGCGGGTCCCATAAACAAGCTACACCCCTTGCATTGCCTTGAGCACCAATACATTGACAATGATCTCTCCACCACAATTTGGAGGCCATTTTGTACATACTCTCCATTGACAACTTTGTGTCCTAGATAAAAATAAGATCTGGCAAATGAGCTCTAATTAAATCTCAAACAACTTTTTTTTCTAGGGATGTTGTTCAAGCCTCATGTTTTAGGAAATGACAATCATTTTTGAGAATGGAGGAATTGGAATCAATGGTTTTAATTGACCTCGATTCCACCAAAGTCTCACCCATTAATTTAATTTTATACTGGTCCCACCTGTGGGGCTCCCTTGAAGTTTTTTTGCTGCAGCCCTAAAGTGGGCAAGGCTCTACTTCCTTTTCCTGTATCTAGATCCTCCTTTTCCAGTGGAGGAGCAAGCATAGCGAAGGCTGATCCATCTACCTTCTCATTATTCTCATTTGGCTCTAGAGTACAAGGAACCTTAGGATCCAAATTTGTATCCACCTATGCAACTTGAAGCACAACCTACCGATTGTCTTGATTAACATCCTCCCTAGTTACCTCTTGATCTACCCCTAAAATGCCTGTTCCGAGATGCAACCCTTTTGAATTCACCTCTTGCAAATCAAGTTCTTCCAAAGCATCAAAATGGTGATAAACTCTATCATCTTGTCTATTGAGAGTTCTTTTTTACCCTCTACCCTTGTTTTGCAGCTTTATTGGAACAAAACCATCCTTATTTGCTTCCTCTACTGAAATAGGTGCTTTCCCTTTGTCCATCTTAGGTGTTTGACGAGGAGGCACATTGGTTGGAACCCTTGTAGGGTTAATTCTAGGACACTTCGTCTACAAATGACCATATTCATGATAGACCCGACACCAGAAAAGGAGAGCTTTTTAATCAAGCTATTAAATCCATGATGTATATCCAAGACAAATTTCCAAAGAATCTGGCAAGGGATTATTTAGACCAATTTCAATACAGATATGAGCATAAGAAATTACCTTTTTATCCAGCATTTACTGTGATGGACCCACCAATTTGCCTAGCAGCAAAACGATCATATGCAGAATATTATTCCTCCACAACTCTAACAGGAACTAACGGAGCTGCACCTAGACAAGAACTCTTGTAAAAAGTTCCTCCGCAGGATTAAGGCCAGCCTTCCATGGCTTGATAAATAAGCCAAACTGGTTGTAAAAATAGGTCCCCCCCCTCAAAGGCCTTATTTCGATCAGCCAAACAAGGAAGCACTTCAAAGGGGAAAATAGTTTTGATCACAGCAAGTAAAAGATATTAATTCATTTCTCTTATCCAGCTGCCACTACTTTCTAGACACCTTAACCACCTCAATGCTGCAATTTGGATACTTAGAAAATCCTTTCAAAGAAAACTATAATAGTAACAAAAAAAGGAGATTGCAGCAGATAAAGAGGAGGACATGGGAGTTGCAGAAGTCAACACAGCCTACAGTAGGTTTTTAATATTATTTAAATTTGAATAATTCTTTCATTATTATATCATGAATATTATATTATGAATATTCTATTCAATAAAGAGTAAATCCCAGCCAGTGTTCATTAATTTAAAAATTGCATCGGAAAAACCAAAACAAATAAATCAAAATAGTCGTAAAAACCATTTTTTTTGTGGAATTGTGAAAATTGCAAAAACAGGTATATTTCAAAATAAGAGTGTAGGTATAGAAAATGTTGGTGATTTCTTGAATCCAGATGTCTTGCCTTTTAGTAGGTTTTTTTGTTGTATTAGTTTTTTTTGTGTGAAAATTTGGAAATTGATGTTAGCTTTTGCCATATATTGAAAAGGGTTATTTTTTATTATTGTCAAGATTTTTAATGTGCAAAGAAGATTTAGAAGCAAACCCTTTTGGAATATGGTTCGTTCAATTTTTGGGGCCTTTTCTAGGATATTGATTTGGATGTGGATCACTGGATAGTATAATGTTTTTGACTGCCTCTAGGTGGATGGAAGTAAATAATGTTCCTCCTCAAATGTTGCCTCAGCCCTTAAAAGCCTTCAATGATTGTTGAAAATTGAAGTGACCAGGGTTACATTGCCACTCCTCAAAGTCAGGGATTTAGTCTCATTATGATTTGCTGAATCTTTTATTGAGTGTCTTAGCTTTCAATTTATAGATAAATTTTTAGCTGTGAATTATTTAGCCCAAGGGGACTTAAAACAATTGTTTTGTTTGTTAAAAAGATGGACGTTTGAGGAGTAATTCCCCATAAATTTTTAGCAAAAATACACTTTAAAAGATGTTCCTGAATAGGCTGTGATGAATGGTGTAGTTGGACAAGCCCAAACTGTCGAGAACTTTCTTCCTCATTCTTCTACTGTGTTGGGGTCTCCAATAGTTGTTGATGAATTTTTTGATATTTCAGTCTTTGTGATCATTCTTCTAAGGAATATGAGGTTAATTTGGCAATAAACTCCCCAAAAGAGAGTGAGCTAAATGCTATTCGTCCTGATCCTTTCTTGAATTCAGAATTGATTGGGTTGAATGTGTTAAAATCATCAGAAAGCATGCTTTTTGTTTAGCCTTTAAACCATGTAAACCCACTGCTCTAAATTTTTAGTTGAGTTAAGCTCCTTGAGAGTGAAAAAATACACTAGGATTTTGTTGGTTTTCCTTGTTGGAACCAACAAGCCCTGGTTCTATGTAGAAATGCTTCTGAAATGTTGAAGATGGGTATTTTTTCTAATAGTAATGCTCTTGTAACTGTTGTGGATGATGATGGTTCTAAAACCAATGGTCTGTGATCAGGTGGATGTGTTAATTATTGAGAAGAAACCCTTGGAAGGGGACTCCATGGCTGACCTTAAAAAGAGTAAACTAGTAGATCTTACCTATACTAGTGTTACAAATATTACAAAGGACAAGGATGAAAAAATGGCTAGTTGTTTTGTGATATTTATAAAGGAGGGGTCAAATCCCCTTCCCATCCATCATTTAAATATTTATGAAGGTTGTTAATTGGAATGTGGTTGTTAATATGCTACCCAATCACAGTAATAACAGATAAAAAACAGTACATACCAGATTTATTGTATGAGAGTAACATAGTAAATGCTTTATTGAGGGTAGTGCTTGATTACAATGAATTTAAATCAGGGAGGATTGTCCATATCCCTAACTTGACTACAACAATTCTATTTAGAGGGCAAAATTGTTGTCAGTTGAATCATGACCATTTGTAACAGCTTATAACTATTTATTAACATACTTCCCGAATCTGACAGTGAACCAACAAATAAGCCAGATACCCAAGTACTAACAAATCATAACAAGTTCTAACTATGCTATCTACATGTTCAATTTATGCTTCTAATGGATATGGAGATAGATCTGATCTTTGTGATTGGATGGTCAGTAACTTGAAGAAAGCTCCCTAGATTTAGGTTGAGATTTTAGCATGTTTGAGGATAGAGAGGATAAATTGTGAGGGTTTTAGTTTAACCAGAAGGGTAATGAACTAGTTTTTTGGTTTAAAATGAATAGTTTTTAGTCTGATTGATCCCTTTTGGAGGGGGAAAGGATATTAATGTCAGTTTCTTCACATGGTGTAATAATTATAAGTTGAGGGCAATGTTGTTGATGTTTTGCCAATTGCTCTTCCTATCTATCATCTTATTGAAATGAAGTTTCAGGTAGTTTCGTCTTCCTGTCAACCTACTTTTGAGTTAAAGGGCCTTGTGAGCTTAATATCTCCCATCTTAAAGATCTTGACTCTCTTGAATGCTTTAAGATGCTTTGGATTCTTATTAAAGTTCCTAGTATCTTAAGAGAACATGGGAGTTCATGTTGGTTTGTAGTATGGTTATGTGGTGTGTATGCATTGCCACAAGTTCATCCTTATCTTTGGGTGCCTCCTTGGCTACTGAAGTTGTTAAAGAGGTCATGGGAATGGAGTATTCACTTTTAGTGTGAAGCACCTTTACTCATCACCATGTTCCCCTATCTTATTGGTGCCACTTGAATTGATTCACACCAGAATGCTTCATTTACTCTCTTCGACTTCTTTTACTTTATTTCCCATATACTCACTAGAGTCGTTAAACTAGAGGTCACAAGTTGTATTTTTGTTAAAATAAGACTGGTTAAATTGAAAGTCATGGGATGTGTTCTGCCGTTTTAATCATGGAACTCCATTTTGGATTTTAGGTGATATGATAAATCCCTGTCATTTGCTTTTTATTTCAGGGAAGGCAAACTTGTTTGTCTTTTTCTTATCCTATCATGTTATAATTCCCACATGGAATCAATAATTTTTTTGCTAACTTGTGGATTGAATATCAACTATCTTTAAAAGGCGTCCCTTTAAAGGGCAAACTTTGGGGTAGCATGGTAGGTTACACTAAGCTTTTTTACAATTGACGCTAATTAGAATGGAACACAATTTTTAAATGGAATCAACTGCTTTGTAATGGATTAGTTTCTGAGTGAGGAGTTAATCTATCCTTTCTGTTCTTATATTTCTAGTGAGGAAACTATCTTTAGACATATGGTTCTTAATATTCTCATAAGCTAAGCATCCATCCCTTTAGTTCTTGCAAGAACAAATACTATAGAGGACATACAGAGCTTTATACAAATTTTCCTATTCTTTTTTCATAGGCATTACAACACCAACACATTTAACAAAAAACTACAATTAGATTAATGAGGTTTTCACAGTCGACTAGGTTGAAAAGAGATTTTGGAAAAACTCTGATCCAAACAAAATACACAACTTTCCTGAAACTCTTTTCAAAAATTACAGTTGTAAAGGTACATCTTCCTCAAATTATTTTCAAAGTCAAAAAGATCTGGGAATTTTTTTTTCCATTTTCACTATGATTTCATCCTCTTGCAAATTTTTCAAACAGTGGAATCACGATTTGTTGGCGTAACAACTAACACCTCTGGAGTACAAGTTGTTATGAACAGCCTATGCACACTACGCAATGAGTGCTCTTCGAATTATGGAGGGGAAGCTCCCTCGATGTGCTTTGACAAAGATACTTTGCAAAGGAAAAATAAGCTAAAACTACTTCCTGTCTTTTTGTTTCAGCTGCTAGAGGCACAAGGCTTTCTTGAAAGAACTTTACGTTGCAGCTGAGTTTTCTCTGGTTTTGCAAATCAACTAAACTACAACTTATATCTATCCAATCTCCTCAGGAAAACAGAGCAAGAGGAAACGGAGCAAGGTTTGACTATCGGACGATAAGCATGTTTAGACTCTCTACTTGAAGGCAAGGTGGCACAACTATCATCTCAATCTAAACAAGCTTATTGGATACAACAGATTTAAGAATTCACTAAGACGATCTTATGGAACCCTGTGTGGCATAACACTTGATCGAAATAGCAAAGCCTTCACAAAACAGCCTTTATCTTTATAATCTCACGAAACCCTATGTGGCATAACCTTCGATTATATTGATAAAGATTTCACAAAACAGATTTATCGCTGCAACTTCTCGAAACCCTATGTGGCATAACGATCGATCACAATGGTAAATTAACACAAAACAGCCTTATCACCTCAATCTCTTGGAACCCTATGTGGCATAACAATTGATTTCAATGATAAAGATGCTCAAACAGATATACCTAAACTATGGAAAGAATTCAGTATTACAATCTTTCGAAACCCTATGTGGCATAACAATCAATTGCAATAATGAAGACACATGAACAAATACCAAAAAGAGCAATATTGAGGGCAAGGTAGGCACAGCATATATTTCTCTCTCAAGCAAAAGTTATTTACAAATGAGCAAAAGCTCTTATTTATATACATCAAGGTGTAGGGAACCCTAAAATCACCTTGTGTTATCTATAGTTCCTGCAATGCATGCAAGCAATGTGCCAAACCCTAATTAAGTAAACTATACAGTCAACTGGGAAACTACCCTCAGTTTGACTGAAACATCTAATCTAAAAATGGACAATTGTGCGAGCATGCACGTCCTTATTGAAAGCAAGTTAACTGGAAGACTAACATCAGTTAACGTAAAACCCTAAATAAAACTCCAAGTGTGAAGGGCGAATCTCAGAATAGATATGCATGTGATGACAACTTCGAGTTAACTGAAAGGGTAACACCCAGTTCAACTCGTGTGTGTAATGTCTATCCTGAGAAGTGGGAACTGAAGTTTACTATGTGTGATCTCGAGCAATCAACCCCTCAATGAGATTGTTAACTGTATCACCATCTGGAGCGATGAGACTCTGACGAAGGATGCTATGTCGATGCAGCATGTCCTCACCAGCTGTGATCTGAGACTGAAGTTCCCTTCTGCTCCTCATTGCTTCATCGAATAATGTTGACATGACTGTAAGCTGAGTAACCTTACAGCCAACTGTCTCCCCACTGAAAATGGTATGAATGAGTGGCCCGGAGAGTTCGATCAACATCCTGGTGAAGCTCCACGTGAAAATTCACCTCACCGATAACGCACTCCGTGAAGTTTAGATACAAGAGTCCTCACAAACCGGAGTGCACTAGCGACGTGCTCTCTACTCTCAGCCAACTCTGATGCTAAACTGTCTTCTATCTTTGCTCTGAAAACCAACTGTGTCCTCCAAGAGTAGATAGCCTCTCTGTCCTCTGCATCCGTGACTATGTCATAAGCCAAACTCAGGTGAGCAATCAAAATTTCATCCCTGGGTTTGTTAATAGCCATA
>VDFB02074835.1:0-18270 GCA_007258455.2 Sequoia sempervirens | reverse complement strand
TAATGCCCCGCCACACAACCCTAGAGAAATTTGCAATTAACTACTCAAACACACATTTTTTTGTTTTGTTTAAGTACAATTAACATGCAAGTTCACTACCCATTTCCAACAACCTCTAAGGTTACGAGACTGAGATTACTTTAAAACCCAAACAACCAAAAAGGCATGAATTGAAACCATAACATTTAATCACTTAAGAAATTAAGAACACATACATTCCATACATGATAAATTTCATCAAAGAATAAGAGATACCACATGATTTCAAATAACAATAATTTAACAATAAGATTACAACTCTCATTCCCCGAATGAGGTAAATCCAATAAGCATGGTTACATATTACATCTTCCACCTCGATAACAAATGAGGGGTAATAAATTACAAGATTCAACTGAAATGAATGAAACCTGAAAAGTAACTGGATCCTATGAGCTCTCCAATTGGAAATCTCATCCACATGAACAAGAAGAAAACCCAACGGAGTAAGGTGCATGTTCCACCCAACCAAGTGATACCCGAAGGCCCACCCCCCGTGCTAGGAGATAGTAACATGGATTCCTAGAAAAGACCATCTACCTCTAGACACAGGCTAAAACATAACTGAACTAAATCAAATACAAATACAACATCACTTAACACAATGGTTACAATGCTCCTAGAGTTAAATAATCAATTGCATCACTGATCAAACATATTGCTGACTTACGAGAAGTGTCATCACAATGTTACATGGGTTATCCTGGTAAGTCTTCCTAGGTCCCGACCCCCATCTCGGGATATCCTGGAAACCTCTAATGACTCCCGACCCCTCATGCAAACCAATGCAGAATCAGTTATCTCTTGTAAAAACAAGATAATGATCTTGCCATCCTAGGCCTTCTCATCCCATCCCAAGTCTATACAAGCCCTTGCATCCATAAGCGAGGCAAAATTAATCTTATTAAGTGTTTGATACTACATATTCCTCTAATCAGTTTATTTACGTTATCCTTTGGATTAACTAACTTACAGTAGGTTTTGTAGACACTAAAAATTGTCCTAGGCTTGTGATTTCTAAATTCTCTATCATTTCCCCTTTTGTCTTTGCTAATTAAATAATTTTTAATTATTTAATTATTTTCTAAAGTCATAATTCTTCTATTAATTAAATAATTTTAATTATTTAATTAATTCATTTTCTATCTTTATTCCTCCCTAATTAATTAAATAAATTTTATTTATTTAATTACGTCACTAATTAAGTCTTCTTTCTAAAATTAAGTAAATTCTTATTTATTTAATTTTTTGTCCGCTTTCACTATAATTAAATAATTATTTCAGTGTTAATTATTCATTATCTTTTCTCTCTCATAAATTAAATAAATTTTATTTATTTAATTTGGTCCACTCTCTTGAATTTTGAATTAAATCATTATTTAATTCAAAATGATTCCTTTTGTCACATTCCTCTATAATTAAATAATATTTTTAATTATTTAATTATTCATTGACCACCTAAATTAAATAATTTTTATTACTTAATTTCTCCTATCACCTCTTTGTCTGTGCCAATCTTATCTTCCACATCAAATCTTATCTCTTGACATCTTATTTAATTTTAGCCCTTGATTGAATTATTTTATAATTCAATCTCAACCCTTCATCTTTGTCATTGCCCTAATTTTGACCTAACCCTAGGCCATACTATAACTTTCAATCTTGGCCATTGATTTAGACATCTTATTGACATCCAATATCAATCGTCAATCTAAACTAGACATTTCCTATAAATAAACTCTCTCATAAGCCATTTGGGGGGTTGATTCTTCAAGTATCCTTATGCTGTAAAAATCATTCTTGAGTCTTTCATCCATTTCTATCTATTGTCATTCATCTATCATCCCCATGTCAATGTTATGCTACTGAATTGAGCAACCAACATTCATCCAACAATCAACCTTCAAAATCTTGCATTCTCATGCAAGTGGAGAAGAGCCATGGAGGTCAATCAAGTCTAGTTTGAAAATTGGTTTGCATTTCTTTTATTTATTTGCATTTTCATTCTGTTTGTGCTTCATTGTGCTTGATAGGGTTTAGTTAATTTGTTGTTTTCAATACATTAAATTTGAATTTTTTCCTATTTACAGAGTTACCCTGGCACCACTTTGTGTGATGACCCTCATTGCAAGCCACTCCTCTAAGACAACACGTGGAATAACTCTACAACCCAAGGGTACACAAGTGCGACCTAAGGATATTAAATCCCTATCCACGACATAAAGTCAACACATCACGTTTGTGATAACCGAGTATCTAACTAGATACATTTAGATGCACTACCCAAGGCAATCCAAAGGTTGACTAACATATTACGACAACCCACACAATTAAATGAAAACCCCATCTGGAAGACTTAACAACCCTTCTAATCAATTTCCCCCAAAGCAATAATAGAAGAAATCACATTTAAAAGAGTAATTTAATAGGAACTAAATCTACTTTGGATTCCCTAAATCCACTTCCTTTAATAAAATTCAATAGTTTATTTCCGCAATAAAACTAATTAAATTATGTCTCTTTTAGACAAAGGATAAAATTTAACCAGATATGTAATTCCCTAATTGCTCTTAATTAATAATAAACATTTACTTCTATGATCTAGAGCATTTTATTTTAAAATAAATAACTATTTCTTCTTCTCAACATAATCATTTTAAAAACAATTAACTTATCTTAATAAACATATTATTTAAAAAAAGAATAATGTCCCATCAAAATATATTATTTAAAAAAAAAATCAATCCATTAATTTGACTATTATACATTAATTTAAAATTTCACAATTATATTTAAATCATTCCATCATTTAAATCAATATTTTAATATATCTCAACTATATATATATATATAAAATAATATACATACATATATACATATAATATAACCTCATATTATATATATACATATATATATTATTTATATATCATATATATATTTATTATTAATATATATTAATATTTTAATATTATATACATATAATATTAAATATTAAATATATATTTTAATGATTTACATATATTAATATTTTAATATTATATATATATAATATATTAAATATTAAAAATATATTTTTTATGAAAAAAAGTCAAAGGAACGAAATAGGGCGCATATTTGTATTGGGACCCACGTCGAGTTTAGAGGGTCAGTTGTGTTTACACAGTCGAACCCATGGTTGTGGGTGTGACTATGTTAACCACAGCCAAACCCACCACTATGGGCGGCGGCTGTTTTTGACACAGTCATCCCATCCCATTGTGGGCAGCCGTGTGGGAAAAAAAAATTATAATTTTTTTCCAGAACATGAAACCTATGGATTTTTTTTAAAATCCATTTTTTTCATTTCCAAACAGGTTTTATTTCCATAAAAAATCACAAATACATAATACATATATATATATATATATGTATGTATATATATATATATTCTTTTTTTTTCAAATTTAACAAAAATAACAGTTTAGTTGAGCAAATAAATTCTAAAAAAGAGTTATTTACAAGCCATAATGCAATTTTTTTTTTGAAGAAGTTCATTTCTAAACTGAGGTTTCAAAGTTTTGAAACAAGATTTGAACATGGGTTTTTCTTGCAAATCAAACAAAGTTTAAATATTTTCAACAACATAATAAAAATTGTGAAACCTTTCAAAATGAAAACTAAATTAATAGAAAGAAAACCTGGTTTTCCAAAAGCTTGAAAGGTTGTCAATGGTGCTCTGAATTCTTCTTCTGATTCCAGCTTCTCCAAGAAATCCAACTTGTTTCCCCAAATCCAAAAACAAACCAGAAATTCCTTTCCTCTCTTATTTTTCAAATTTTCATTCTCCCCCAAAAAACTCTATCCAAATCCCAATAATAGAAAAGTAATAAACAAAAATCAAATATCTATCCAACCACCCTCATAAATTTTCAAAAACAGAATAGGAAATATCTTAAATTTCTTTTACCTTCTAATTTTCAAAAAAATGCAAATTAAAACATATTTTCATTTTTTCAAATTCAATCAAAATATCTATTAATTCCAAAATGAATAACTTAATTCAATTCAACACAATTAATTTAATTAATCAATAAAATAAATCTAATCCAAGATTAGATTATTTTATTAATTAAATTAAATTAATTAATAAATTAAATAACATTTCTAACATTATAACCAGATTTATTTAATCAACAACTTAACTACCTATGCCATTTATTTACCTTTATAACTTTAAATTAAATAATAACCAAGGTGAAATGAACAACATAATAAAACATATTGTGAAGAGGAAATCACAGAATCGCAAGGCGCTCGCACGCGAGTGGTGCAATCCTGTCCCCTTCACCAATACAATATTACTAACTGACGAATTTAACTTCAATTATATATATATATTTTTTTAAAAGGGGTAAAAACTTTATTGAAAATCAGAGCAAAGCATTACATAACAGCAAAGGGCCAAAGCCCTAGGAACCAACATAAACCACAAGAAAAGTCAGGAACAAAATCACTCTTCCCCAATAGCACTCCCATCCTCTACAAGAATCCTCTCCAAATCTTGACATAACTCATGGGAAATCTGCTCCCACCCATCAATCTTCCAACCATCTATATTCTCTGATGCCCATTTAGCTAGACAATCAGCTGCCCTATTCCATTCCCTTGGAATATGGACATAAGATATCGACTCCATCAAAGAGCTAACCTGCAATATCTGCTGCACCAACATAGCCAACTGCTAGCTAACATCAGAAATCTTCTTTCCATGAAGTAAATTGACCAAGACCTGAGAATCTGACTCACAAATAACCTTACGCCACCCTAAAGCATATGCCCATTTCAAGGCATAGAGAATAGCCAAGCCTTCCATCCTATTGATAGTCTGTGTCCCTTCATTAGCAAAAAAAATAAAAACCACTGATCCAAAAGAATCCCTACCAACCCCGCCAATCCCAGCAGGTCCAGGATTTCCCCTAGATGAGCCATCCGTATTAATTTTCAAAAATCCAGTAGGAGGGGGCAACCAACTCCCCACCCTTTGAACTTTTTGCTTCACATGCCTACCTCTCCTGACGCAAGCAGAAGCTGAAGATAGCCCCTGAATACCCAGCCGATCAACCATCTCAGCATCTCCTTTCTTTAAGGGAAACATAATCTCACCTTTAGCTTCGACAGTCTCCTGGATCATTCCCACAATTCTAAACCAAACTTGTTGAATCCCCAAATTTTCACCTCGAAAGATTCTTCAATTCCTTTCCAACCAAACTTGCCAAACTAGAAAGATGGAACCAACATACCAAACATCCTGTAAGAAAGAGGCCGAGGAGGGGGGCCTCCCAAGACTAATCCAAAACTCAACCAAGGAGGAGGCATGAATGCATGGGCTTTTCCAAACACCCCACCAGAAATGCTAGAGCTGTAAGGTGAAGGAACAACAAAAGAACAAGTGAGGAGAGTCCTCCTCCCCACACCCGCAGAGAATACACCTAGATGGGCCTGAAAAACCTCTCTTTCGGATATTATCCCAAGTCAAACACCTATTCCAAGCCAAAGTCCAAATAAAGCAATTACACTTTGGCCAAGAAAACTTATTCCAAACTTTCTTCCACCAATGAACCTCCACCCCCTCAATCTGCTGGGAAAGCAACTCCTGATACCCAGAAGAAACAGTGTAAGCACCCTTGGGGTTAGGAGACCAAGCCAACACATCCTGATCCATGAGGGAGCTACAACTTCGACAAGAAAGAATGTAATGAAGCTCAACGCACTCCTCCTCCATACCAACAATAGGCCATTCCTCAGGATTCTTCCATCTTGCCTCCACCAACTGCCCCTGAAAGGAAAGAGACTTAAAGTTACACACCCTCGACCATCCTACTTCACAGAACCTCTGGCACAATGTAAGAAAATGAGGATACTGAGAAACAATGGGAGGGTGGCCATCCCAAGCATCATGCAAAAAATGTGCCTCTGACCCGCTCTTGCATATCTAGAATAAGCCACCCTTAACGAGCGCAGCCCCTTTCTTGGGAGTATTCCAAATCACAGATCCCTTCCCTATCAAGCTATAACGAGGGATATCACTTTGAGGAATCCCTGGAAAGTACTTTTGAGTCAAAATTCTAGCCCACACCCAGTCCTATTCCACACACCAACACCAATATAATTTAGCAACCAGAGCCGTACCAGACAACAATGGCTGCCTTAACCCAAGACCACCAAACTATTTAGGGCTACAAACAACATCCCATCTAACAAGGCTCCACTTGGAAGATAATAAACTACCAGCCCATAAAAATTGTCTTGCTAAGGAATCAAGATCCCTAACAAAGCCCATCGGCGCCACCTGAATCATACACCTATAAAGAGGGAGAGCCTGAACCACAGATTTGAGCAACTAAACCCGACCTGCAAAAGATAGCCAACGAAGGGTCCAATGAGTGACTTTGACACGAAATTTTTCCAAAATAGCCTGCCAAGAATCCCTAGATTTCCTACCAACAGAAATAGGAATCCCAAGGTAGGTCAGCGGGAGATCCCCAATCTGAAATCTGAGAATATGAGCAATTCTCCTCTTAATGGAGTTTGGGGTATTGAAGAAAAAAATGGAAGACTTGCCCTCATTAATTGACTGGCCCGATGCAGCAAGATAAATATCCAACACCTTGCGCATGTTTGAAGCCTCCCTAATAGTAGCCATGCCCATCAAAGCAGTGTCATCCACAAACTGTAAGTGAGATTGCACTGGTAAGCCACCTCCCCATTGCCATCCTTGAATGAAACCCCCCTCCACATTCCTTTTTATCAACTGTCCCAAACCTTCCACCAAAAGAAGAAACAAGTAAGGAGAGAGGGGGTCACCTTGTCGTAAACCCCGAGAAGCACCAAAGAGTTCAGAGTGCTCCCCATTAATCAAAACAGAGAAAGAAACTGAATTCACACAACTCATAACCCAGCGAATCCACTCCTCCTCAAAACCAAAGGCCCCCAAAACTTTTTGGAGGAAGGACCATCGAACTCTGTCATAAGCCTTGGCCATGTCAAGCTTGATGAACATAGCCTTATCTTTGGAGTTGGCCATAGAATGAATAGTCTCTGTAGCAATAACCACCCCATCCAAAATCTGGCGGCCCACCACAAAACCACTCTGTTCCTCAGAAATCAGTAGCGAAAGCCACTTTTTTAACCTATCAACAATCAACTTAGAGATAATTTTATAAATAACATTGCAAAGAGAAATGGGGCGAAATTGACTTAACCGATCAGCCCCATCACCCTTGGGGATTAGAGCAAGGAAGGTAGAATTTAGGGCCCGAAGCATTTGCTTATTCTTTTGAGACTCTTGAACAACTGCCAATAAATCCAGCTTGATAATCTCCCAAAATTCCTGGAAGAACTCAATCGGGAAGCCATCCGGACCAGGAGCTTTACCCTTCTTCATCTGGAAAACAGTCTTCTCCAGCTCCTCCAGCGAAATATCACTCATAAGATGCTCCTTCATCTCCCAAGAGACCAAAGAAGGAATACAAGAGAGGACCTGAGCCTCTTCAACTGAGTCCCCTTGCGAGTCCTCCCTGAATAAAGAAGCAAAATACTGCACAACTTCATTTGAGATATCCTGAGTAGAAGAAAGAACCTCTCCCCTGTCAGTCACCAAAGCCGAGATAGAATTACCATGATGTCTGGCCTTCACCGAATTGAAGAAGAAGGCAATATTCTTGTCTCCCTCCTGAAGCCACTCAATCCGAGCTTTTTGTTTCTAGTAGATTTCCTCCCTCAGCTCCCACTCCTCTAGAGCTTTCAATGCCCTAGCCTTGTCCCGCAACAAATCCTCAGACACCCCATCCTCCCTAATCAACCTAGTAATACCATTCAGCTCAGCTTGTGCAGCAAGCTTCGCATGGTAAATGTTTCCAAAGCAATGTCGGTTCCATCGTTTAAGCTGATACTTAACATATTGAAGGAGCTTAGCAAAATTATACATTGCAGTACCATAAGCAGGTCTACCATACCTCCACCATTCAGCAACACATCCATAAAGGTCAGGGTCCCGCAACCACATTAGCTAGAATTTGAAGGTTGGCGTTCGAGGCATCCGAGCATAAGAGATAACTAGCTTTATAGGCCAGTGATCCGAACCTCTCCAGTCTAATATCTCAGAACTAGAAGACCACATTCCCCCAACCCAAAAGCAGGAGACCATGAAACGATCCAGTCGTTCAGCAATGCAACTATCACCAACCCTTCTGTTGTTCCAAGTAAATTGACCATTGCTAGGTTTGATATCAACAAGATTGAGAGCAGATATATTGTCCTGAAACAACAATGCAGAAGGCTCTAGTCTTGCAATACCACCCCGTTTCTCAGCTAATTCAGTAATAGCATTAAAGTCCCCTGCAATGATCCAAGGATGATAGGGAAATAGGCTACGAACAAAATGAATATGTGTCCATAAAAGAAGTTTACCCTGGAACTCAACAGGTGCATAAACATTGGAGAAAAGAACAAACTCTCCCGACTCAGGACACGAGGCAACCATGGATAAAGAGGACTTGAAGGATAACCACCACAAAGGTTGAATCTTCCGAGGGTTCCAGAAACAAGCCACACCCCCCGAGAATCCCTGAGCCCCAATACATTGGCATTGACCATTCTTCCACAACTTAGGCACTAAACCCATCATGCACTCAATAGATAACTTGGTCTCCTGAAGAAAAAGAACATCAGGAGAATGACTTCTTACCAACTCACGAACAACTTTTTGTCTAGGGCCACTGTTCAAGCCCCTTACATTCCATGAAATAATGATCATTTCAAAGGAGTCAAAAAATGAGAATCTAGGGTCTTAACAGACCCTAACTCCACCAAAGTCTCCCCCATCATCTTAATCTTTTCCAAATCTTTCTTCCTGCCAAGTTTAACACTTTTCTCTGACCCCCCCTTCTTGCCATCCTTTTGCAAAATGCCCAGTTGAGGAGAAGGCTTGCTACTCTTAGCCACATCCGATCCAACATTCCGTGCAGGAAAAGACGTGCTTCCATCCCCCTGCCCCAACTCAACATTTGGACCCGACATCACCTGAGCCCCAACCTGCACATCAGTGACCATAGGTATGGCAGACTCCTCCTGTGGAGCAGGAGGAGTAATGGAAGTGTGATCCTCCAGGCCAGAACCAACCACACCCGGATCCACACTTATTAACCCTGGATTAACTTCTTGCTGACCCAAATCATCCAGGACCTCAAACCTGTTAAAAGTATCCTCATCTTGTCTCTCCATCAAAGTCCTCTTTTGTCCTCTATTCCGGTTACGAGCCTTAACAGGAACATAACCCTCAGCATCTGCACCCTCAACAGAAATAGGATTCTTCCCCTTATCAACATCAGAATTGTTACGAGGAGGAGGTGGAGGCTGAGGCACCACAGGCTTAGCCTTCGGGCATCTACACAACAGGTGACCATATTCATGACAGAGGCGACATCGGAAAGGAAGGGTTTCGTAATCCAATTGTTGTACCCAAGAATGGGGACCCACACACATATCAAAAGCATCTGGCAAAGGCCTACTCAAATCAATTTCCACACAAATTCGAGCAAAAGTCATTACTTTCTTACCTAGGGTTTGTGTCGAAGACCCCACCGGCTTCCCAAGCATCAAAGCAAGCATGTGCAGAACATCCTCACGACAACATTCAATTGGAAATCTGGGCAACCGAACCCACACCGGAACACGATTTGGAAGCTCCTCCGAGGGATTAAAGCCTGCATGCCATGGCTTGATGAACAACCCAACTTGGTTGTGAAAATAGGGCCCCCCCCTCAAAAACCCTATTGCGATCAGTCAAGCAGATAAATGTGACCATGAAAAAATTATTTGCAAGCAGCGTGACCTCCATTTCACCCTCTGGCTCCCAAGTCCTCTGAGCCCAAGTTTCCAAAAATTGTAGAGACACTCTCATTCCCAAAAATTTGCAGTACAGAGAATGCTTTGAATAATATTCAATATCCTCAGCAATCATCTCAATCGGAATCACCAATTTAGGTCTCTCTTTGCAACGCTCAAGGTAGCCGTTAATCTTCAAGATCCGAGATCCACCAGATGAATTCGATTCCAAAGACCCTGTATTTGGAGAGAAGAGGGTGTTTTCAAAAACCCTCGCTCCTTGTCTTGGCAATTTCAAGCCCATCGCAGCATGAAAATCTATGTCGGGCGCAACCCTAGATGGATCACCCTAAGACATAGCCGCCAAATGGCCTGGGATGAACATGCATAGGAAAGATCCGGCCCCAGACACAACATATTAGAGGAAACCCTCCCACGCAGGAAAAATGGCCAAACACAACCAGGCCAGAGCTTCAAAAAATAGCCACAGTAAAAAGATCAACCCCCCAACAGAACGAAGCAAACACCCACCCCAACCTTCGCACAAATAGAGAAAGCAAACATGAGCTAGGGCTCGGATGCCCTAGCTCGGCTCCTTGTAGTTGCAGACCGAAATGCCATCCTCAAAAATCCTTAGAAAAAATGTCAACTTCAATAATATAATCAAAAACATAAAACATCATTAATTCAAATATTTGTTAAGCTAATCCAAAGCATGCCATAATGATAACATCAGAATAAAATACCATCACATCAAAATATAACATTCACATCGCTTTACAGTTAGCGATCAAATAATAGCCAAGTACCATAGCCAAAGTATTAACAGAAACAAAGCATAACAAAGAAGAACACTGTTCGATCAAAAGAGCAAAAAATGGAGGGGTGCTACAGTTTTGCATTTTCTATAAGCAATATTTGTCACCATAATCATTTTTTTTGTTCTTGTTAAAGACCATATATATGAAATACAAGTACTTTGTTCTTCTTGTTAAAGATCACATATACTAGCATATATACCTTATATATAATCTATATAATATACGTCATATTTATAATTTTATTTGCTTTTTTATGTCACAGTGGATGTACATTGTACATATTTGTCCTTCTTTGTATGTCTTTAGTCTTTAGTCTCGACACGCCATTGAAATTTCATCCTCGTCCTTGCTGACAATGTGAACATCACAAAATAAGCATGGGTATTAAAGAAAATGAGTCGATTATTGTTCCGCCTCTAAGGGAACTTTCTATCTTTGAAACTGAGCTATAGAAGAGCATGATCGATACAATTTTTCTAAAAAATATTACTTGAGCTTATCAAAATCCCATGAATGCTAGCCATTCTAACACAAATACAATTGCTTTGGAAATCTTTGAAAAAAACTAATGTTTAGGTCTCAAAAATAGAAAGTAGTTGATAGTAAAGGTTATAAGTGTAGGTCTTCATGTGGTCATTTAGCTTATTTTGATTAGCAATCATTGTTCATTTATTTAAAAAATATTTATGGAGGTGACGGTCCTTTGAATATTAACTTTTCTGTTTATACATGGGAACACTCTAGCTACTTAAATTTAACTAGAAAACACATTTATGTAACCGCATCTGAACATGAAATAACCAAATTTGATCACAATAAGAGGAAGAAATGCAAGACAATCCTTGTCACATTAATCAACTTGCAAAGCCAACTAGTGTTGTGCTACCCCTTCTCATGTTTGAGGAAAGAAGAAGAGTGATATGTGGGATATGAAAGATATTGAACTATAGATGAAGATCAATTTTATAAATAAACAAGTAAATGAATAGAAGTTTGACCATATGATGAGGAGTAGGTTTTTAAAATAGATTACTACTGCCTCTATAAACACTAGAAATGAAAATGATTTTTTTTATAATCAATCATTTTGCATAATTTGGTTTGGTTTTATGGATGACTTATAGTATACGGTATTGCCTCTTTAGACAATTTAAACAACTTCCTCTATTTCTAATCCTATCTTTGATAGTTTAAACAACTTCATCTTGTCCTATTTATTGACAAGGCATCTCTTAATATATGTATCCTACATTGCATGATTGAAACTTGTGACCTCTTTTTTATTTTCAATCATAATTTTTTTAAAATTTTGTATTAATTATTATTATATTTTTTAAAAATGTAATTACTAATTATTGTACTTTTTAGATTTTTAAAAAAATATTTACTAAAAAATTTGAAAATAAACATAATGATATTTTACATATTAAAAATATAATTAAATAATTTTAAAAAATTAAACTCAAGGAAAAGTCATTTACTTCTTCATTATTTTATTTTTATGTTTAAACTAAACATATGAATTATTTGAACAATATTTTTTTTAATTTTTAAAATAAAAAAGTAAATAAATTTATTATAAATATAAGTAAAAATAAAGATAATCTTGTCTTGCATCATAAAATTAATTTAATATACTAAATTTTAAATTAATATAATGTATAATCTAATATAATATATATTAAAAATAATTCAATAATATAATGTATTCAAATTAAATAAAAGAGAAGGATAACTCTCAACGTATTTTTTATATATTAATATTTAATATATGTATGATAGTTATTTTTTTCATATATTTATTTTAGTTTTTCTTAAATAAACAACCACAATGACTATAATCAAAAAATATTTATATAATTTCTAAGGAATTTTTTGAACTCTATAAAGATTATTTACTTGTTATATTCTTTATTCTATACATTTATCTACTTGTTATTATATTAGTATATTAACATTATATTATAATATAATATTATAATGTATATATTGTATAATATATAATATATATAACATTTAATATATAATCTAATATATTCGATGATAATATTATAATATTATATTTAATTTTTAATAATGTAATATATTATATTATTGAATTATTTTTAATATATATTATATTAGATTATATATTATATTAAATTAACATTTAGTATATTAAATTAATTTTATGATGCAATACAATATTATCTTGTTTTTTTACTTATATTTATAATGAATTTATTTACTTTTTAATTTTAAAAATTAAAAAAGATATTGTTCAAATAATTCATATGTTTGGTTGAAATATAAAAATATAATAATGAAGAAGTAAATGACTTTTTCTCGTGTTTACATTTTTTAAATTATTTAATTATATTTTTAATATGTAAAATATCATTAAGTTTATTTTCAATTTTTTTAATAAATAATTTTTAAAAAAATTTAAAATTATAATAATTAGTAATTACATTTTTTTAAATATATAATAATAATTAATATAAAATTCTAAACTATATATATAAGTTTTCTATATACTATTAACATTTTTTGAATCAAATAAGCTCGTTAATTTCGAATGAATAGGGAGGATTTGTTGTTGGTAGACAAATTTTGGATGGGATCATAATTGCGGCTGAAACCATTCACTCTATGGGTGCTTCAAGAGTGAAGGCCATGTTCATTAAACTGGACATGGCTAAAGCTTATGATCAGGTGAAGTGGACTTTCCTCTTTAAGATCCTGAGGGCTTTTGGCTTTTCCAGTGAGTGGATTGAGTGGGTTAAGAGTTTCGTAACTTCGGCTTCCTTTTCGGTGTTGGTCAAAGGAGAGCCTACTAAGCTTCTTGGGGCATCTCATGGCCTCAGACAAGGTGACCCTTTATCTCCTCACCTCTTCATTTTAATGGTTGAAGGGATGGGCAGATTTATTAGGTCTCATGTGGAGTTAGGCTTTATTCAAGGCTGGGATTGGGGAGCTAGAATTCCCCACCAATCTCATCTTCAGTTTGTGGATGATATTGCTTTGATGGGTTTGGCTAGAATTGATGAAGCTATTGCTATACGAAAAGCACTGGATTGTTATTTGGTTGCTTTAGGACAATGTATTAATGAGGGGAAATCTTTCATATATTTCTTCAATATTCCTAAGCTCATTCAGAAGAAAATTGTGGGAATCCTTAGATTTCAAATTGGCATGCTTCCTTTTATGTATCTTGGTATTCCTCTAGCTATCTATTCACTCCCGAGGCTTCATTGGCAGGATATTATTGACAAGTTTTGTAAAAAGGTGAGTCACTGGACTTATAGATGGCTCTCATATGTTGGTCAAGTAACCCTTTTGAAAGCAGTGGTTCAGGCCCTTCATCTATACAGGTGTTTTGTTTTATCGACACCCTCTTGCTTTATCAAATATTTTGAGAGTCTGTCCTGACAGTTTCTTTGGTCCGGTAATCTCTTTTATAGGAAGTGGAGCTTGGTTAGGTGGTATATGGCTTGTAGACTGAAGCAAGAAGGTGGCTTGGCTTGCATAGAACTTATTTGAATGGGAAAGATTTGGTTGCTAAGTTATACTGGAGATGGTGTACTCAACAACATTAGCTTTGGGCTAAAATTCTCACCTTAAAATATCTTAGGGAAGTGGAGAGTGTTGATGTTCCTCCTTTTAATCTTGAGGGGAAGGGTTCAATGATTTGGGGCACTCTCAAAAGAGGGGCCAATTTAATTAAACAAGGTTTGTTTTGGATATGCAACAATGGTTTGGATGCTCTGTTTTGGTTGATTCCTAGGATGGACACCTCGTATTATGTTGTCTCATCATCATTTGCAGGAATTATGTAACCACTTCCTTGAGGCGGGTTAGAGCTAGGTGGCAGATTTCAAAGTGCTTCAGGTTATTGATCAAGTGAATCTCTACAGGTGGAAGGACCCGCAGGATTGGCCTCCTGGGGGATCAGAGGAGGATCATCATGAGTTGGCCAATATTTTGGCTGGGCGAGCTTGCAACTCTTTTAAGGGGAGAGATGTTCTAGCTTGGGGAGATGAGTCGAAGGGAAAATTCTTGGTTGCTTTTGGATACCAAGTATTGGACAGGCAAGCATTTGGGGGTTTGGGGGTTCTGTGGTGGAAACAGGTCTAGAACAAATTTTCTTGGCCTAAGTGCAATTTCTTTACTTGGCTGGTGGTGCAGAAGAAATGTCTCACCTGGGAGAATCTAAGAAAGCATGGATTCATGGGCCCTTCTATGTGTTTTTTATGCAATTTTCATGAATAGTGTTCCTCACATCTATTTTTTCAGTGCTCCTTTGCTAGAACGATTTTGAATTTCTGGTGGAGAGCTTGGAACCAACCATGCTGTCATGCCTATTCTTTGGAAGACTTTTGGAGGAGCCAGGGAAGGCCTCCAGTGATGACTTCTTTTCTTGAAACTACTTGGAAAATTGGACCTAGTCTTATTATTTGGCATATTTGGTTGGAGCACAATTGTAGGGTTTTTTTGGATAAAAAAAATTTGGTTGGTCAACTTTGGAGGAGGATTTTGGGGGTTATTCAGGAAACTCTGGTGGCTAAGTGTGACCTTTTGGTCCTAGTGGATCCTAGTGACTTGAACATCATTAAAACTTTGGAGATTCCAGTTGGTGGCAGGGGTTGCTCTAGGCCTTGATAGAGAAGGTGTGGTAGAGTAAGGATCTAGCACAATGGTTATTGGAGCCCCCCACTTCTGGGGATTTTGAAAATTAATACAGATAGATCGTCTAGGGGTAACCCTAGTCATGTGGGGGTGGGTGGTATTGGTAGGGATAACTCAGGGGTGGTGAGTTTCTTCTTTTCCTTGTATAAAGGTAAGAAAACCAATAACTATATGGAGGATTTAGTGATTCTATTGGCCCTTGAACGGGCTTACGCCCTTGGTTTGAGGAGCATTGTTTGTGAGTCTAATTCTCAGTTGGTGGTTGACATGTTGAATAAACAATATTTTGATGGTGTGAATTGGCAGCTTGCAGTTATGGCTAAGAAAATTATTACTTTGAGTGGGATGCTAGATAATATCACCTTTTGTCATATTCCTCAGGAATGGAACAAGGTGGCGGATTGCTTGGCTCGATGGGCATCTGAGAAGATGGGTACTTGGATGGTGGAGGATTGGGATGACCTCCCTGAGGACCTTTCCCACATTCTAGAGGAGTCGGTGATGGAGGATATGTGGTGCTTCTTGGGAGTTTCTTGATTGTTGTTTGCTTTCTTGACCCAAGGTAGGTCTTTTGTATTGTTTGATTTGTTTGCTATTCTGGCTCAATAAAGTTTTAACCATTTAATTTAATTTAGTGTTTTTTTGAATCAAATATCAAAATTTAAAACCAATCTAGTTGAAACAAAATCAATCTTTCAATTAGTTATTTATTTGGATGTAAATAATGTGTTTAGTTTTGTAACGCCTCGCCAAGGAACCCCAAAGGACAACACATAGCAAGGCTAAATAATGGAACATCTTTTTTTAATAACAGTAAATTGCATAATATATCATACATACAAACTAATCCTAAGTACTGTAAGGTCCCATGACTACGCTACTAACAAAACTCTAACAAGAACTAGAATTATCCCATTAACAACTATGCTAATATAATTTATCTAATATTCAAGTCAATTTTACCATAACATTAAATGATTAAACAATATGAATCTCCATAACATGTCATTAGATAAACAATATTAAAGATCATTTATAAAAAACTAGCAACATATATACAAATTACATTACATGAGAGTACATCAAAGTTTGTTACATCATTACATTGTTTACAATAATGTCTCCCTGAATACAATTGGGAAGAATACATCAAACTACATTAAATAGTACAACTGATATACAAGTCCAATACATAAACATAAAAGACTGTCTCCTTACACTCGATCATGAATTGGAACCTGCTACACAAGGTACAACCTCCACGCACATGAACAAGTAGCAAGGAAACCCAATGGAGGAAAAAGCACCAACCTCCCGACCATGTGGAACCCTAAGGTCCACCCTCATGCTATGAGATAACATAAGGTCCCACTACAAGCAAACAATCAAGAAGACAACATGATAACATAGACAAGGGCTATACATGACTACAATTTAGCACTGCAATAACCTTAACAACACATACCACACATTCATCGCTTCTAGAGGTACACACACAACATAAGGGAAACACAAAACTAGGGAATGCTAGATTACAATAGGGAAGAGTGTCATCGCATGGTCTTGGCATGGGTTATCCTGACAATCTCTTACCAGATGCTAACCCCCATAGAGTGACACATGCAGAACCAACATTCCTTTTGTGAGGACAAGGAAGTTGGTCTTGCCAACCAGGTCTTCTCAACCCATCCTTAGCCTAAAAGAGCACTACAGGAATGGGTGAGACATCCATTTATCTTATTTAATGTGAAATCTACCCATTCCTCCTAATTCATTTTTTTGGTTATCACTGGATTAAGAAACTCTCCAATTTTATTCTTCATTTTGTTCCTCTAATTGACAAATGCCACTAACTAAATCAATATTATTCTTCCTATTTAAAAAATTCCTTCAATTTATCTAAATTTGATTAATTCAATTTCTCCTATTTTCTATGGGTAAGTGCACCAAGATGGTCGCACTTTTGTGGCCAAAAAAGAAAAAAAAAGCTCAAAACGCGTTCGCGTTATAACGCGAACGCGTTTTGAGCTTTTAAAAGCAAAAAAAAAAGCAAACTCAAAATCATTTCTCATTTCCTTTTTGCTGTGTTTTAGCTCCGCCCGCGGCCAAAAACCCTGTCATACGCGCTCGCATTTTTGGAGAGGTCAAAATTCATCAAGAGCAATTGGATTTCTTCACAAATATGGCGCCACAACGATGAAAAGATGCAAGAGGTAAGTATTGTTTGGTATTTGTTTTGAATTTGTTAGTTTTAAATTGATTTTGTTTGTTTTAGTTTAGAAATGAATGTTTTTTTTTAATTTGTAGGAAATCGTCAACAAGGAGGAGGAAAAACACAAATCAACCTCCCCACCATTCTCTCAATACCTCCCGCACTCAAGAAAATTTGAGTGAAATTGAAAACAATAGAAAAAGTTGAGGATCTTATTAGTAGGTTGAGTGATCAAAATTCTTCACCACAGAAAGGATACATCTAGCAGATTCATTGAAGATTTGTTAAAAAATGTGGATGTAATTACCCAACAAATATCTGGATAGCAAAATAGGAGGCAAACATCAAGGGCATATTATGCAGATAAATTATCATATAAACAAGTTAAAGATTCAAAGATTACTAAAGGCGATTTGTGCTCTCTATTCACTGACCCTAGAACAAATCAAAATCTCACCCTCAATGCAAAGAGGTTTCCTATCCATTGGTGCCACCACCTAGAGATTAGGAACCGTTTTTATGACAGATGGTATATGGTCTTTGATTACCCACCGTGCAATAACTGTGAAGTTCCCCAATATTTTCTTAGGAAATTATACCGTGAGTTTGTATTGAACCAAATCCTGAATTATTTTGATATGAGGGAGTTTCAAGGGAGAGGTGGGG
>VDFB02074833.1:0-16812 GCA_007258455.2 Sequoia sempervirens | reverse complement strand
TATCACTCTCAGTATATCTAGCAAGTTGAATGAGCATTCCTAAGGAAATTTTATGAGATCAAGAGAATTCAAGAAAAAATCATCAAACATTTGGAGCCATCATAAAGATTCAAGCATCATATCAAAGATATTCTTGCATCATGTGTGTTTTTGAGCTAACATTTGTGATGCAGGGCTTTGATCCAAGCAAGCAATTCAAGTCAAGCATTCAAGCATTTCAAGATCTACATTCAAGCTAGCCATCTCACACAATTTTGTATATTTCATAACAAGGATTTGGTGAGTTACAACATAAAATTTTGTTCATTCATCAATTCCCTTCATTATTCCATTTTATTTCAAGGTTTAATTACCAATAAGGGGTTTGACCAAGGAAAAACCCCATTTACTAACAATCAACAAGTTTTTCATCTCTTAGATATTTTTGTTTTCATATTTAGGTTGAAGACTTGAAGTTCATTTGAAGTGCAAAGTTGTAATGTTGCAAAGTTGCATTGCAAAGTTGTCATCTTCATAGAAATTCACCTATAGGACAGATCTAGAAGTTTCAAGACCTGAGATCTAAGAAGGAAGTGCAAAAATTGAGCCTTAGGATCAAATTCAAAGATTTCAAAAATTCAAGATGGGATTAAGTCAATAGCAAGGGCATCTTAGTCCTCCCAAGGGTATTTTGTAGAGATTCTTTCAAATTTTGTTCTAACATCTAAAGATTCCACATCTACCCTAAAAATAAACAGCGAGAATAAGACAACAGTAAGAGCATCTTAGTCCTCCCTAGCATATTTTGATAGCATTGTAGAATTTCTAGAATCCTCATCACTTTTCCAGACTTCACAGGAACACATCCTAAATTGTTCTTAATTTTGGCATTTGCACTCATCATTTAGCTTGCATTGCTAGGTTTTGTGAGTTGAATTTTATGTTTTATTTTCCAAGCTTTTGCTTGGTGGTTAACCCTTCAAAGCCAAAAAGAAACCCCCCTAGGTATGACAAGTGGAAAATAGTGGTGTTCTATGAACTAGGTTATAAGGCACCCATTTCCCACATTGTTTAGATCTTATGGATACTAGTCCTATTGATATATGGATACTATTAAAGGTTTAATTGCATTGATCAAAATTCAACCTATAAACGGGGCTGAACTAAAAAGTCTCTTGGCTTTGATTTCTGTCATCTATGGATATTATTCAAATGAAACTAGTGGATTTAATCCTTTGTCTTCACATGGAAAATTTTCATTAGATTTATTTTGTCTTTAGCCTATGGAACCTATTTTAAACCTCAAGAAGACTTCTTTTTCAAATCCTATTAAAAGTTCAAGGTGAAATGCATAGAAAAATTATCCCTTCAAAACATGCCTCAACCAATGATTGAGCCTACCATCCTTGATGAAGCATGATCAAACCTAAAAATATTCCAAACAAAATAAGACCAACAAAGATGGATCCTTTGCCTATTTCACCATAAAATACTAAGAGATAAAGAAAAAAAATCTTGTTATGCCTCCTAAGATAAATTTTTTTTACAAAGCTAAAAAGAAATTGGTTGAACAACCTTCCATGGTTCCTTATGTCCATATCCTTAGGGAAGAAAAGAAACCTATGGTTGATAAACCCACTCCTACACAAACACAAAATGAAAATCATACTGAAAGAAAAAAAAATCTAGAGAGCATAGGCATAGATGTCATGCCCTTGCTCAAAGATTAAATGAAGAAAACAACAAAGAAAATCAAAGCCCAAACTTGACCAAAGCAATACACAATGAGTTTCCCCCTTTGTTGCTACAACAAAAAGATCCTATATCACAATCACAATAGGAGCTAAATCCTTAGATATAGACATTATATTCAACCTCCCATTGTGATTAACTTGGATGATGATGATGAGGTTTCTAATATCGACAAAGAAGTGAATAACGAATTGAATACATTATTTTCCTCTTCTATGAACTTAAATGATAATTCTCATAGGAAGAGTGTTGAACTTGGTGATAATCCTAGTTTGGCACTTGCTATTTTCCCTTTGGCTAGTTTTCCACCTTCTATATATGATGAACACGATTGGGATGTGGACAACCTGCTAATAAGTTGACTCGCATGTGCCTTACTAGTATTTTAAATTATTTTCCTTTCATGTTTTGTGTGTGATAATGTGATCCCTCGTATTGTTGTGTTTTATGTCTCTCTCTCTTTGTGGCATTCCTCTATTTGTACCTACATTCTTCTCTATTTCATAAGCCTTTTATCTTTTCATTTGTATTGCATTTTCCTTTTAGGGATGATGCAATGCATTTAGACATTCATGTCTCTTCCATGTTCACCTAAAAGCTTTTCCTTTATCTTCATCTTTGCATTTGTCTTGTGTTTTCCTTTTGTGGATGATGCAAGGCATCGAGAAATTTAGGTCTCTTCTATGTTGTCCCAAAATATTTTCTTTGTTTTCCCTCTCTTTGCATCATTCTTCTTGTTCCATGAGTATTTGGAGAATGATGACAGTTCTGATCTCTCTTAAAAACATTGTAGAAAGAACATGTTGACCCCAAATCTATGGATCTGTCATGTGTTTGGAGTTTAATTTTGGGCCAACCCCTCTTTCCCTTTCATGATGTAGCTTTATTTGAAAACATATGACTTGGCATACAGCTTTCCAAATAAGCTCTCATGTCCTCTTTATTGTTAGCATTTATCATTTGCTACTTTGAAGTAATTTCTCATAGCATGGTGTTTAGAAATTTCTTTAAAGTGGGGGCATATGTTTGCATTATTCTTTTTCATTTTTCATGTTTCATTGTGTAGTATTCTCACTTCATGTGATGCTTCTTTCGCTTTGTGGTGACATTGGGTGTGATGTCCTTTAATAACGTGATCTCTCTTAGCATATTATATTCCTCTTAGTGGCTTGATGTGATATACAACATCCCCTAAGTTTCAAATCTTCTATTCTTCGATTCGTCCTCTCTTGGATACATTAGACATGATTTCCCCTAAGTTAAGACCTTATAGGAACTAAGAAAGAATCCTTTGAACATACCTTACACTATTTTTCAATTTCATTTATATGCCCACCTTGCATAACACACTTTTCTTTCCTATGGTGCCATCTTTTCTATTCATGAGTTACAAGTATACGAAGCTTTTCTTGTCTCATGAAGCTCAAAGTTCACTATTGTGTGGCACCTTATCAAAGTTATCAAGAAGTATAGATTTGGTATGGTTGTATGTATGGGAGCCAAACTTAGGCATGAATTTCCCATAGCCACTTGCTTGTGAGTGCATACTGGTCACGTGCGTATGTGTCTCACCATTTTGGATACTCACCAAGTGAACAACATAAAGGTTTCATTGCCTCAAAGTGAGTGTGCATTTTTGGACAAACAACTTAGATCTGATCCATAGTGTGTCTAGGACAAACGGTCGAAGCTTGATCCACCCCTTTTATTTTTCTTTTTCTTTCTTTTTGTCTTTGGTAGTGTATGTTTGTGCCTTGTTGTTACTCCTTACATTTCTTTTCATGTGTGTTCTTTTGTGTCTATGCTGATTTGCCATAGGATCTTAATCCTAGGCACTTGCACAACCCTCTTGGTCATTGTTTTCCTATCTTACTAACATTGGTAAATTTAAACCCTTCTTGATGTGAATTTCATCTACTTTAGTGTGAGTTTGAAGCAAGTTCCTCCTCTCACTAAAGTGGGGGCTAAATATAGTGTAGAAAAATGTATCCCTTCACATTTTCACACTTATTTGGTCCCTTGTGAACTAAATGAACATAATTGAGCCTTATTTAGGGTGTTGTAAAGTGTTTTCTTACACTTTCACACTAATCTAGGGTTTTATTTATTAATTGGGATTCTTTGTGCCACATTTGGCCTTATTTTGCATCCACAAGCCTTAATTAATACATCTTTCTAAGGATAATCCCAACATCTACCAACATCCAATCATAATTCATGTGTTTTTGGATTCTATGGTGCATATTTAGTGATCTAGGATTCATATTCCACCTTGGTCATATGGGTCCCACCTAAGTTTCGGGGCCTCTATCTAGATCTCACATTGAACTAAGCATTTTTTGAAAAATGTGTCTCAAGCTTAGCCTAATGGGACTCATATGCCACTTTGGGCATATGAGTCCCACTTAGCTTGGACCTAAATTAAATTCAAATTCTTGGTGACATTTTGTTCTCCTAGATCTGATGTCAGCTTGTAGTGTTGTAATTTCAGGAAATTTGGTATAAACGAGTATAAATACAAGGCTATTTCACTCATTTTTCTCCTAACAAGAAATCAAGTGACCTAGCAAGTTGAATAAGAATCCTTATAGAAAATTTGAGTTCACAAGAGCATTCAAGAGTTGATTATCAAGCATTTTGGAGAACTATTCAAGTATCAAGCATCATGTCAAAGTCATTATGCACTGCGTTTGTAGGGTTTCATGATTCAAGCAAGCATTAAAGTCAAGATCCACATTAGTCTAAGAAAGAGACAAGATCTACATCTATTGTAGCTATTACATACAAGATTTCTGCAACCTTTTTTTCCTAGGTTTGGTGAGTTGCAACATATTGTTTTTCCCATTCATTATTCCTCCTTTCTATATTTTATTTGCCTCTAAGGATTGATTGCCAAAATGTAGGGGTTTTGAGTAAGGAAAATCTCTATCCACTAAAAAATTTCCTTTATTGTGTGATTTCATAGACCTAGGGTTGGAAGATACAATGAAGAGAAAGATTGAAAATACCTTTTCGTTGTACTTCAAAGTTGTCACCTTGTTCACAAGGTCTCTAAAAGGCACCTACAAAGCATAATTGAGCATTTCAAATCCAAAAATTAGATTCGAAGAAAGAGTAGAGATTGAAGAGCAGATTCAGATCTTGATCCTCTAAAGAATCTAAGTAGAAATGATATGTCACTTCTGGTGTATGAGTCCTATTATAGTAAATTTTCTATATTTTAGGAGTTCCAGACTTGTCACTACATGTTTTTGTTCCTACCTAGAAACCCTAATCTTGGAATAGATCACCTAGCCTAGTGTATGAGTCCTAGTGTGCATTAATTTTAGCATTTTCAACATTTTAGACCTTTTTTTGAGCTTCTATAGGTTTCTAAGTCCACCTCTCTGATTTCTCAGTTTTCTATTATGTTTTGCATTCATTTCTTGTTCATTTACTTAAGGTTTGCAAAGCATTAGTTTTTTTCATTAGATCTTGCATGTTACTAGTCTTTCCAATCCCTAGCTTGGTGGTGAACCCCCTTTTAGTCTTTGATCATACACTTGGACAACCTTTAGCAGATCTCTTTCCTTCATTCTATCCTTGGATTGAGATCTCTCGGGTTTCGTTGAGTGAAACTAACTGAAATAGGATTCTAACCCTAGTGTTTTTTCTTCCAAAAGGATAGAACCTCATTCTATTTTTGAGGTTTCAATATATATACATAATATAAACATATATCAATATGTATGTACTTAATTATATACTTATACATATATATTAATTTATTTATATAGTATATACATATATCAATATACATGTATATACGTTTACCTTAACGTAACAATATAGATATACATTAATATATATTATATATAACACTATTTTAACATCCATGTTTAAGCACATGTACTCATATTTTCATCAATTGACATATATACATGAAGTGTATATAATTTATTGATTAGCATATAAATATAAATGCACAAAGAAGAACCTCCACTTGACATAAAGACTCAATCACACAACATCAAACTATAACTGAAGGTTACCTACCCAATTTCATGAACTAACTCAACTAGATCAACTAGAGTGTGAGTGTGTGAATGCTTAGTTAGGCTCATTAATGGTTACAAGACCAAGCTCCTCTCCTGAGTGATACTCCCCCTTGCATACTAGAGGGCTTGAATATGTTCTTGCATCCAGCTTAATACATTGTAACAGTAGTCAATTGTTCATATGGAATTTATCATAAAAAATTTGCATAGACAAAGCATTAAAATGTTCACATTGCAATACATATTCTTTCATTGCATTTCATCAATATAAAACATAATCTTTCCTTTATTACCAATAAAATCCTAGTGCATATTTACATATTTCATTCATCTAGTAAACATATTAGTCACAATTTACATTTATCATCATATTTACTCATGAAGGTGAAAGTAACTAGACAACTATAAGACTGGGTGTAACATCGATATGCATCCTTGTCATATACCTTACCACACCCCTACCCCAAATGACCTAGTAAATCCAAATAGTTAAGATTGATGCCTAAATGGAGCTCAGAGAATAACTATTGTGAAAAATACAATGGAATTTGTTCATTATTTAGATAACGACTGTGTGCTACAAGACAACATGGATATATTGGTGGGGCCATCCTAGGATCTATGCATCTAGTAACTTGATACACCCTCACCTGTGATCTAGTGCATTGCTAGGGAAAAAATCATTTTTGATAGTTTCCTTTGGCACTCTAAGTTTGACTATGCTCAAAGGTACACCACCAAAAACCTCACCCCTTATCTTGACAAGGATGATTGCTAAAGTGTCCCTAGAATATGTACACACACCTCCTAACGACTATCTATTCCTAACTAAAATAATTAAAATCTCATCATAATTAGTTTTGTAGACCCCCATGGTTGAAGATTCATCTAAAATAAATTGCAATCTCTAAATCTCTACATCTATACATGCTAAAATCCCCTCCATATCGATGCACAACATAAAAATTAATTAAGTACTTATGATTCAAGCGTACATGTATGTATATGTATGATATGAACTTTCTAGCTAATGTTAATTTAAAAGAATTAAAAAATTGTATGCATATACATCAACATAAATCAACCTAAAATAATAAATGAATTAGCTCTAAAGCATACTTGGATAAACTTTATGAGGGGTTTTTAAGAGATAATTCTAGCTAATCTACCTAGGTCTATTTTATACTAATATTGCCTTGATTTTAAGTAAGACAAACTATATGAATCCAATGAACTAATGTGTAGAGCTAGACTTCAACTTGTGGGGATGAAAATGAACCTAGATAAAACTAAAATAAATATGATAAAACTAATTCATTTGATGTAAGAAAATGTATTAAGGAAAAACATTTTTTTTCCTTTCAAGTTGAGGAAAAATTTAGAATGTGACATCAAGTAGCTCCCAATCTAGTAGAGACGGCTCTACAATCCTTATATATTTGAAATTATTGTATGATTTAGTTAAATTGCACATTGAAGTCCTCTATTTTCATGGGAAAATATTGTTTAGAATTTCACTATTATTCTAAATATTTCCTAGCACCTATATTTCCTTGTATGATTAATGTAATAAATACATGTATTTGCATTCTATCTAAGAGTTTGTTATAATTATATATCCAAGGCTTTATATTTCATAGTATATTATAAAGTGTATAGTTTTGGGAACCCTATTCCAACATGTGGGAGCTAACTTATGTTGAACATTGAAAGTTTTGTCATAAGGATCAATAAATGGTCAAGGTGAAACCTAATTACATTTAAATCCATGCTATCTAAGTATGTTATGCTAATTTAGTTGAATAAGTAAACCTAGGTGCAATGCTAATAAGACTTTCCAATTATTCAAAATTATTTTGGTGTGCCCCATATTCTTTATAATAGGAAGAGTCAAAATGATTCTTAAAAATATAAAGGAACACTAGGATTCATCCATAAATATCCTAGCTAATAATCAATCTAAAATGAATATGGTCAAAAAACCTATTTTTATGATGAAACCAAACAAATCAACACAATATTTCATTCAATATTAAATATGATTTGAAAGATGTTGGTATATAACTCAAATATTTTCCAATTACATATCAAATAACATATATTCATAACAAATAACTTGAAAAAGAGATGTTTTATGAATTTATGGGAATGATATTTAAGAGAATTAATATGATAATATAAAACTAAAATTTACATAAATTGAAAATGGAAATTTTAAAAATTATTTTCACAAAGAATTTAAAATTCAAACCAAAATAAAGGACAATGTTAATCTCATGAGATTATCTAAAAAATTTCATACTGTTAATATGAATTTTGCAAATCCAATTATTTTAGCTTAATTTTTCAATGCATCTTTAGCTACATTTTTTCATAAAGATAAACCTCCCAAGTTTAAGATTTCTTAAGAATTGGTCATTTTATTCCATAATATCTTCACATTCGTTTAATCCTAATTTATCATCCACACTAACCTTCATAATAAACTTAGGAGACTCAACGTGAATAACATTTTTCCCATATGTAGGAACTTTTTTAACCACACCTAGCCTTTGAATAGTCAACTTAATGTGATGGTTATGTGGCATAATTGAAGGAAAAAATCTCAAAGGTAGGAAATGTGTCATTCATGTTGTTGAATATGGAACCATAGGTAGTATATTAAGCCTAGTGTTTCTAGAGAGAGTTCCCCTTTCATTTTAAATCATTCCTTGTTAAGATATATAAAATATCAGTCTAGTCTAGTATGTGAATATATCTTCCCACATTCCTAATTAATTCCTCTATTTTCAATAATGGGTCATTAATGTGTGCAAGGTTTCTTAGTTATTTTGGAACAACATTTCTTTCTTTCTTTTAGAAAGTTTTAACTTCAACCATCTTTATTATTTGAAGTTGACCTAAAAATTATGAAAATAGCTTATGATCAAATAATCTATTTCAACATATTCACTTTATAACTATGCCTACTTTGGGTATTGAATAATGCATTAGTAAGTTTTTTGGGTCATGGTGCCTCTCTTTTATGGTAAAAAAATTCATGCTATCTACATAAATTTTTAGTATGTTAGCAAGTGGACTTGCAATCTTCCCTAAGAATGTGATAGGAGACTCTTTTGGCAAAGGGGGGTGTGTTCAAAATTCTACAAGTGTAGGAAAATCTAGTTCACCTGGTGGTGGTAATGATAGTAGGTCAGATGGTGTTGTCAGTGCTGGAGAGGATCTATCAGCCTAAAGTGGCACTGTGGGCTTTGATGGTGGGTCTTCTTTTCTATCGTTTGTTCTCGATTCCTTTGGTGTGGCCGGGGGACATCTTAATCTTGGTGGGGGGGGCCTTCCTCATAATGTGAGCTCGTCCTCTTCCCCTTGTCCAGAGATTCCTGGAAAAGGTGTTGATGTTGATGGTCATAAGCATGCAGAGGTATTTTCAAATGGTCCTTCATGATTCATCTTGGTTATTGCTTGGGAAATGGAAGAGCTCATGGTTCCAAAGAAGCCAAGTGAACCTGGTTTGTAGTGCCCCCCTGCTTCGGTCGTCGTTGATGTCAAGTAAGTTGTTGGTAATGTCATGATTTTATTATTTAATTTGATTTTAAGGTTATGAGATAACACTAATAATATGCTTGGATTTGATTAATAAAGTTAATTTAATTATAAGGTTACTTGTTTTATTTGGAATTAAATAAAGAATTAGATTCAATAATAAATGTTAATTTAATTATCTTTGGGAGTTAGTTATTTAAAGTAATCATATTAGATGAGGAAAGGTAATTATCATTTAATGATTAAATTCGATTAATAAATTTAAAAGTGAGAAAATATTAGAGAGGATTAAATATTAAAATTGTACTTAAGGTGAAAATATTTATTAAAATAAATATATTTTATTATAACTAAAAGAAAGATTAAATTATTAAATATTTATTAAATATTTAATAGTTGATCTATTTGGTTCATATATTAAAGAGTAAATTATAAAATAATGAATAGGGGTAGTGGCTGGCTTACAATCGTAACTGATGGAAGTGCAACGGTCTGCTGATGGGAGTGTAAAAGACACCATCAAAGAAATTATAATAAGTGATAGAAGTCGAATGGTTCCCGGAGGGGAGTGGAAAAGACACCATGAAACAAATTATAAACAAGAATTATTTTGGAGGATAAGGGAGGGGGGGAAGCTTGGAATCTGGCGGACGGTGTAAACTTGGCGATCATCATCACTATGAAGTTTGTAACTCATGGGAATTCGATTAAGGTCAGATCTTAACTTTATTCTCTTGCGCCTTTTGAAGCCTTCGTAGTATTCTTACCTTTGTCGTGACTTGGAGTAGCCAATTTCCATTGACTGTGATTTCATACATGGAATGATTCTATCTTATATCGATGTCTATATTTTGTTATGTGTCTCAAATGTTCATCAGTAATTTCGTGTTCTTGAAGATTTGTGTGTTAAAAATTGATGAATCTGCCTTGCCCTCAAAATTCTTAACAGTTCGAGTGATGGGTATTTCATTTACTTGTGAAACTTATCAACCCTTATTACTGATTTTAGCTTAATGTCCATACATTATTCTTGCCTTAAGGGAAGTTCTTGATTTCAGTTATTACCTTATTAAGTTTCATGCAATTAAAGCTTTGAATTTGTCGACGCTTCATGATTTTCCTAGCACCTGCTCATCGAATCTTATTTGAAAGTTTTCTAAATTTTGCCATGATATAACAATTGTGCGTATCCTGCAGTCATAACATTCGTCTCTGGCATTCTGGAAAATAGATCGCTGTCTAGAATAAGTTTTAAAGTTTGAATAATCTCCTTGATTTTGTTAACAATCCTCCACAACTGCAACACTTGAAAACAAAATATTGTCATAGTATAAATAACCTCCCTGAATCCTTAGCAATCTGCTCAACCGCGCACTTGAACTTAATAGGAAGTTTATAGATTTAAATAAACTGCTCGATTCTGCTGGCAATCTATCGCAGTTGTAGCACTTGAAAATAAATTTATTTTCCAAACTTCAATCTTGAGCGCATCTCTGGAAACTTGCCTCTAATCAAAAATGCGTCTTGTCCAAAATAGAAAAAGTTGTGCATTATTTCCCCTACTCTCAGGTCATGTATTTGCACCTCACCTTTCTCTTTTCCTTCAGTCTTGCAATAACATTTGAGATTTGATAATAATGCAAGTAGATGGCGATATTTCCAAATTCCAATATTCACTTTCTAATATACTTGGCAACCTGTCACTGTTACGCCATTTAGAGTTGAGGCATAGTACATAATTAAATAGTCTCCCTGAAACCATTGGCAACCCGTCATAGCTGCAACGTTTAGACTTGCAAAGGTGGAGTAAATTAAATAATCTCACTAGTTTCATTGATAACCTGTCTCAGTGGCACCCTTGATCTTGGTAGGGTGTATTCCTCTTATTTCTCTGCCATCCCGTCTCAGCCGCGAGCTTGAGCATATTAGGAAGTTTAAAAGTTTTAATAATTTCTCTTATTTCATTATCAATCTTTATCGTGTGGAAATGTTTTCAATTACCACAAATGTGATTATAAATATCTATAGATGCTTATTTATAAATTAGTCATTAGATTTAGTGTTTCCTTTTAATTGTTAAGAGATTTAGATTATTTGCTTAATAAATTAATTATAAATATTGCAATATTCTAGAGAATGGGGACTTCGTCCTTAATTATTGGGTTTATAGTGAATTAAGTAAAAGTGTAATCTTATTTTAGGTGATTAATTAATTAAGCTGGTCCATAAACTAGAATGTTTAATAGGGAAAGAGTTATCTACGACAGATTCATAAAATAAATAAAATAAGAATATATGAAAGTTATTTGTTTTAATAGGTAATAGGTAAGTGAGTTGTGAGAAGGAATAGGGGAAATTGATTAATTAGTTTTAGGGGATTGATTTCAATATTAGAAGCTAATAATATAAATAGGTTGGATATTGGTTGAGGTGATATATAATTAAAGGATCTTGTTTTGAATAAATAAAGTTATTAATTGTTGGTATGAAATCTTGCCATGTAGTTAGTCATCATGTATTAAGGATGGTGAAGTATGGAATCCTCACATTTGTTACTTTAAGAGGAAACATATGTTCTTTTAGAATATTATTAATCATTGTATCTAATTTAGAATGGAAAGGTAGGTTAAAGATTTTAACTTGAGATTTATTTAAATGAAAAATTTAAAATATGGAGTATATATTGACCTCTTCTTATATGTTCTCTTATTTGGTGATTTAATTTTTATAGTACTAATTTCGTGATATCTTTTAATTCTTTTATATTTCTTTTAGTTTAAGAATTAAATAAATATTATCTTAATATCTAACTCCTCACATCTTATAGAAATTTACTAGGAACAATGATTCTCTTATTTGTATATTCTAATTAAGTAATTGTTGAGTATCGTGTTAGGGGTGTTTGTACTGAATTTTTATGGAATTGTGTATCCTTGGCCATGGTTAAGTATTATAGTAAACTCTATTTGACTTCATTATGGTAGTTTTATAAAATTGAATCAACGAAATAAATTGTTCCTTGAATTGAGTTTTCATTCTTAATTATTTCATTTGGATTGTTAGCTAGTGGATCACTTTATGACAATTCGAGTGTCTAATCGATGAGGTTCTCATATGGATAGTTATTTAGAACTTTGAGATTGTAATTGGCCTGTTTGTTGAGAGGATTGATTTTGTTCTGATTGATAATGTGAATAGATAATTGTTGTTGTTACCATGTTTTCTGATTTTTATGATGGTGATTTACGTACCACTCTAAGGGATTCTTGTGAGGAGAAAATTGAGGTTTCCCATGGAATGCCTAGTTGGTGGCTTTTGGATGTTGAGTGATTTTTGTTGAATTAAAGGTTGATTTTCTTCTATGATTCCTTTTGAGGTGACACCATTGTTGATATATGGTTTTCATTTGTGTTTTAGAGTTGATTGATTTGTGGATGGGGTTTGATGAAACTTTCTTTGTGTGGCTTTTCGAAGATAATCTCATATTTGAGGGAAATTTTATCCTTGTGTTGGAATTATTGGGAAAAAAACTTGTGTTGCTTCATTTTACCCTTGTTTGTGGGTTTTCATTCTTTTTGGCTTCTAGAGGCTTGAGATGATTATCAGTTGATGTTTCTCCTTTTATGTGCCCTTGAAGTGGCAAGTGTTTTGGTATCAGGATTTTGAAAGGGTTGTACGAGAATTGTTGAGACTCTGATTTTGTATTTGTTAGCGAGATGGGTAATGCCTCGCATGCTTTTATGTTGTGATTATTTGTTCAAATTATGATGAGAACCCCTTTGGTTTTTATGTTGTTGGGTCTCTAGGAGAGTGGCTCCTCATGGGGTTGGCTCGCTTAAGGAAGGGCATAGATAACCCACGAAAGTGAGTTAGCACTCAAGAAACCCACAATTAACTTAGAGGGTTGGGTAGTAATATTTATAAGATTTAAAATGGATGCCCTTCGCCTTCATTAGTGCTTCAGACTAATGGAAGGTCGAGAAGGTCATATTGGCAAGGTCGTGGACTGCCTTCACAGAGGTTTACTGCCCGATGAGTCACCCCATGGACCCATCGCCTCCGCTTGGGAGGAAGGGTGTGACAGCCATAGATGGGACCAAGCCTCCACTGGGAGGAAGAGCAATGACAGCCTGTAGGGACTATGTGATGACACTCTCCCTAGTTACCCGTAAGTTTTACTTTATTGTGTTCCTCCTGGAAGTATGTTATGAGTTGGCTCTTAGATTGTGGTTGAATGGACTTATATTGATTTATGGAGTATTTCCTTGATACATCTTTGGTGTACTTTGTGATCTTGTATGATCTCATCGATATTTGACTTATGACCTTATACTCTTTTGATACTGTGATATGATGTTATTGTATTGTTTGATTGCAATTTGAAATTGTATTATGTTTGATTTGGAAGTGTTCATGATCATCCTTTGATTATTTGTTTACTGGTCATTGCTTAGTTTATGTGATGGTATTTATGACTTTAAGCTATTATGTTGTCTCTTGGGTGTTGTTGATTATGTCATTGTAATCCTTGAGTTCTATGATACTTTTGTATGACGTTGAGTCTTGTGGTTCCCTATTTGGATGTTCTTGGTTGAGGTCTCTTTCTTGTCAGCCCCTTAGCATGGGGGGTGGGTCTTCGGACCCACATGGTCGGGTGGAACGTGCTAAGCACCCCATTGGGTCCCCAGTCGAGGATCAAGAGGTGTGGATTGGTGTTGTTGCAGCGACTCCAGAGTTGTATTTGTCTTGGAGCCAGTTATGATACTTGTATTCATCTATTCATTTGTATCATGCTATCTGGTGATGGTTTCACTCATATTTGGAACACTTTTGTATCATTATACTTCTTAAACATTGTACTGTAATGTAATGTTAAACTCTGTGTGGATATTGGCCATGGTAGTTGTTATTCAATGCGTTAAGTTAATCTTGTATATGTGGTATTTATGTACACAGGTGGTTTCTTATCAATGAATTTTTTTATGTATGTGTGTTATATTTGTTAGTGTTTACTTTGTTATGTATTACATCTTTAGCTTTTTATTCATTATTGTCGCTAGGGATCTTAAGTCATGTAATGACTGTACCCCAAGGGATGTATGTGTTAATGAATCTACTTAAGTGAGATTAATGTTATGACTTAATATGTATTACATGTATGTTATGTTAACTTTTAAAAAAAAAAATTCTGTAATTATTGTTTTATTGTCCTTTGGGGTTCGTGACCACCATGGTTACAGGAGAATACGCGGTGTCAGTTCCTGATTGTATCATTGATAATAGGTTGGTGTCAATGGACCTCACCTTGGTTGGGAAATTTATGGGGCCTCAACCTAATGTGGAGCTGGTGTGTAACCTCACTTCTAAGAGGTGGAAAACAAAAGGTCAAGTGGAAGTTGTGGCCATGGTAAAGGGAGTTTTTTTTCACCTTTACCTGTAATAAAGATTTGGTTGTTGTTCTCACTGGTGGCCCATGGTTAATTGGCGATTCATCCTGGGTTCTAAGAAACTGGGAGTCTGGTTTCAACCCCAGCTCTTGTTCTTTTACATCAAGACCTATCTATTTGAGGTTACCTACTTTGCCTCTAGAGTTTTGGGATGAGAAAGTGTTTGTTGGTATTGCTAACATGTTTGGTAAGCTCTTATGTTTGATCAAATGACGACTTCAAGGAAGAGGTTAGTTTACACCAGGTTCTATGTTGTTGTTCATCAATCTGTAGATTTTCTTGAAAGGGTGACTATTAACTCAAAGCTAGGCGGTTGGCTCCAACCAATTGAATATGAATTTGTTCCCTTTGCTTGTTTCTATTGTAAGAAGGTTGGTCACTAGGCCAAGAAGTTCCCTTCCAAGGCTAAGCTGGTCCCTCCCCATCAGTGTATGGAATGGAGAGAGAAACACAATGTTGTGGCTAGGGATGAGTCTTCTAAGCCCCACAAATCATCGAAGGATTTGGCTCCAAGTAAGGAGGAGGGTGTTTTGAGTGCCACTGATCGACCGAAGGATTTGTCTCCAAGTAAGGAGATGGGTGTTTTGAATGCCAATGATGGAGGGATTGTGGTCCCTAATGAGCTTAGGAGTCTAGAAAGGGTCGCTCAAGATGTTGAAGAAGGGGAAGTGGCAGTTGGTGATGAGGTGCCTATGTTGGAGTCAAATGGTGTTTCTTTGGTGAATGAGTTGGTGGGCCTTCATTTAGAGGAGGCCGTAGTGAAGGTTAAAGAAACATCTCTTTTAGATTTGTCCCCTAGTAAGGGGGAGAAGGGCAGGCTAGATATGAGTCTGTAGGACCCCTTGGGGGCTCTTTCAAATTTGGTGCTCACCTCTTCTGTCAATGAATCTGGGTCTATCTGCTCGCAATAGATGAAAGATACTCCTTTTTCTCTAGTTAAAACCAAAAATAGGAAGAAGAATGTATCCCCTCAAGGGATAGTGACCAAGAATCATTCTAAGTCTAACTATGGATCTAAACCTTGGGGAAGAGGTAGACCCACTTCAATGTAGTGTAGGGAGAAAGAAAGCAAAGCAAAAATTGCAGATGGCTCCCAAAAAACCCTTTTTGAGATGTGTCCTAAGGGGGCATCTCAGACTCCTCAATGAAGATCCTCTCTTGGAACATTCGAGGGTTAAATCACCCTCATAAATAGAATCTTGCAAATTTAGTGAGGGATCTTAAACCTGATGTGATCTCTATTTAAGAAACAAAAATTCCTGTGGATAGGCTGGAAGGACTTAAGAAGAGACTTTTTAAGGAATGTGGTCTTCATGGCTTTGATGTAGATGGGGCCTCTGGTTGTGTGACCACTTTTTGGAATATGAAAGTTGTGGTTGGTGAGGTTTTTTATGGTGTTCCTAATTACATTACTACTTCCTTTCATCATTCTTTCTATGATTTTTCTTGGATTGCTTCTAATATTTATGCACCCAATGTTAGAAGAGCTCGTAAGTAGTTTTGGGGGAATCTTTGTTCCTTTAGAGCTTTATATCCTTTAGAGAATTTGTTGGTTATGGAATATTTCAACATTCCTTTGAGTTCTAAAGATCAAATGGGAGGGTCCCAGATTGATGATGAAAGCCATTTTGATTTAATGTCTTTTGTTAATGACGATGCCCTATTGGATGTGGATTTGTGGGGTGCTTCTTTTACTTGGTCGAATCGTCAATTGGGTGATGCTTTAATCCAAGCTAAATTGGATAGAGACCTTATTTCTCATGAGTGGTTGGCTCATTTTTCTTACTCCCTTTTAGCGTTGACTAGACTGGGATCAGACCATTTTCCTATCTCCTTGTTGGTGGATGTGGTGGGCCGAAAGCATGCTTTCCCCTTTCATTTTGAAAAATTGTGGACTTCCCATCCAGATTTTAAATCTAAGATTGTTGAGTGGTGGGATATTAGAGTGGATGGATAAGCCATGTATAGAGTGGCTAAGAAGTTGGTGGTTGTTAAATCTAATGTGAAATTTTTAAACAAAGCTTCCTTTGGTCATATCTTCCAAGACAAGACTC
>VDFB02074832.1:0-65735 GCA_007258455.2 Sequoia sempervirens | reverse complement strand
AAGAAAATGAGATAATGAATGATGTATACCTAACTTTAGTCCAAATGGCTAGCTAATGTATTTATGTTGCTTGGAAATGGTAATATCTGGTAATGGATCGAGATCTTTGAAGGATGCAAAGAAGTACAAAAAGGATTATTTTCCAAATGTAGTAAAGGGTAAATCAGGACAACTCTAACTGACAAAAAAATGTACCTAATGTGAGTTAATAAGGTAAATTAATATATCCACTGAATATTAAATATAAATTTTAAAGATAAATATAACACCAAGGGAAGAACACTATAACTAATTTTAGCACTATGGATTAATCCAAGACTCAAAATTCCACTAAGAGGCATCCCTTACCTCTTAAATGAATTCCATGGGTGGGTTTATCCTACAATATAGTGCCATTGGTTAGCTTATCATGTGAACTTCTGCTATAAGTAGGATTACCATACACTTTCATAACATGCATGTGTGGTTTCAAAAGGTTTATACATTCTTGTGAATTTGAAAGAAAGGAATGTTTTTAATTTTACAATAGGTGTTAGGGGTTAATTTGACTTGGTTTTAGCATTAGAGTGACAAACCTTGTGGTTTAGGTTCCATAAATAAAATATACTCAATTTTTTAACTTCCTATTATTATCTTTATATTCAATGAGCTTTTTAAAGATCATCTAAATATTCATTGCTAATGAAAATGCACAAACTAATGTGTAATAAATCCAAGGTGAGGCTCAGAGAGCCTTGCCTTTTGAAACCATTAACCAAAGAAATGCTAAGAACAATATATGAAAGAGAAAAAGAATAAGGCAACTTGTATTATTAGGAAGGACGAGATGCCTTTATATAGCATGACCTCATGTTTGAGTCTCAAAACCCTCCCATATCATCAACGCATGTGTCTAGGCTAACCGTGTCAAGTTTCACTCCATAGAAGCTCAAATTGAAAAAAATTCAACATTGGCCCCATTCACATGTCACTATGTGGGGTTAAAATGAGGAAACACTAATTTTTTGAGAATGAAATAACCAAAGATATGATCAAATAATATCTAATCATAAATAGTAGTAGAGTAATTAGGATTTGATCATATGGAAATTTCTAGAGGAGAGCTACAATAGTTGTGTTGGAATTATAAAATTTTGAAAATTTTATAGTTGTTTACACTCATAAACTTCCCAAAAAAGTCCATATCTTGAGTGTAAAATTGATATAATCTGCTCTACATAGCATAACTACCTATGATCATATAAATTATCCATATCGTCAAGAGTTGGTGCAAGTCTCTCCAATCCAAATGATATTGCATTCATACATAGGTGCTTTCTGCATATCAGCGAGAACTTAGAAATGTTATGCTGATCAGATTTCATAAGAAGATTGTGCATTAGGAAGATACGGTTCACAGTCTCATCGATGAAGAAGTTCATTGACAAGACAAGCATCATTGGGAAGAAATTAATTGATCATACCAAGCATATATGTCTTATTGATGAAGTATCATCAGCATGAGACTTCTCATGTCTCACCGATAGAGCTTAAAGAATCGCATCGATAAGAAAAAAGTTATTAGGGTAAGTTTGAAATGTCCCCTCGACTCTCCATGTCATGCCGATAAGATTACATTGGTGAGAGTCTTGGCGATATACTTAAGATCGAAGGAATAAGCATCGGGGAGACTCATAATGTAAGAGAAACTGCTGAATGTCTTAGCGATACATGATCTCTTATTAATGAAGATGCGAACAAATCAAAATGATCATCGGGATGAGTCTTGAAGATATTTATATGGATCAAATGGGTGAATTATGTGATATCAGTGAAAAGGATATAATGTCTCCCCAATCAACATGGTGCTCAGTAAATTTTGGCTAAACCCAAATAGTAAGGATCACCCAAAGTTTGAAATGTCCTACTGATATAAAAGATCTAATGTGATAGTGAGAACTTAAAAAATATTGCTAACTCATGCTTAGATCTGGAACATTAATGGCAACATGAACACAAAAGATTACACAATTTTGTGAATTGAAGAGAAGTAACTAAAGGAAAATTTTGTAGAATTGGTAGCTGGAGAGCAAATGAAGGGCCTGAGGATTTTGCAGCCAAAGACTTTCAAGCAAATTTGTAAGTTCTCTACAATTGAATTTCTAGTTCTATGATTTATAAAAGAGAAAAATGGAAAGCACTAGCTCAGGAAAAGAAAAAAGTAGGAAATAGAGTGAGGGTAGTCACCCTAGAGGGAAGAAGCAAAAGATTGAAACCGAAAAGGGGACTGAAATAGCTGAGAAAAAATTAAACCAAGATTTACTTGATCAATTTTCAGGCTCAGGCCCTAAAGCTCGATGCTCTGTGTAGCTTAGGGGGGAATTTTAAAAGTTGAAGGATAAGTGTAAGCATATAGGAGATATATGGACCCCAATTAGGGGATATGAGTTGTTTATTTTCCACTACCACTAATGGAATCGGTATGATCTAGTCTATAACCCTTGGAAGTTTAACCTAGTGAAATTGGTTTGCCCAAACATGTTTGTAGATGCAGAATTGGTAAAGATGCTAGCTACTCACTATGACCCGAAGCTCAGAGCTATTTGTGACCCATCGAGAAGACCATTTATACACATATCAGAGGATGCAATTGGTGAAGTATCTAACCTAGTGGGGGTATGTGATGAAAAAAATGTAAATGAGGAAATGGAAAAGGAGTTTTGGAGAATGGATACAATATACAAGGGTTGGAGGTTACCGTTGTATAGACCCAAAAGGGATGGAAATTTAATTCCATTGGAAGATGGTGATGTCCCTCCATTTCATGTCAATTTGTTTGAACCATACTTGAAGCATACATATTTTTTAGCATGCCAGGTGTTAGGGATGGATGCTCCCGAGTACATGTCAATTATACCAATGGTAGTGGCAATGGATGTTCAGTGCCATAATTCTAGACCTTTTGAATATGCCACATATGTTGCTAAAGATCTTGACGCAAGATTAATGTCAATAAAGAATAGATATCCTATTTTTCATTTGAAGCTTTGTTCAATCTTTATGCATATGATTTTGTACTATGGACAGGAATTGGGGTTGTGGCCTGAAAGTTAAGAGTTTCATGATTTGATAAGGAAGGAAGATTATTACCAGTGCAACTCTAGACTACTATTTGGGATTGCAGATTTGCTAATTCTTATTTTATTCATTTTGAAGAATACTTTGTAAAACCATTGTATGAATTGTATAATCACCCCTGTGAATATTCGTTGTCTGATGAGAAAAAAGGTTTCTCAGACCTAGGGACTTTAATGGACCTATTAACCATAATTGGGGAGATTGGTATTGCTTGGAAGGTTGAACTATGATTAGGATATATGGGTTTGAGGACACACCTTTTATCCTTCCCAAAACAGTGCTTGACAGGATTGCCTAAATAGAAATTGCTAGGCAGTTAGATTATTCATATTTCATGCCCTTAAGTTCTTTTGTAAAACAAGCATTTGTGCCTAGCACACTTTGTTTTGGTGATTTTACTGTATTGATAAGGGATGGATATGAAATGGTTCTAAATAAATTGTTACAATACAATATGAAGAAGGGTCCACCAGGAAAGGGATTTGATCTAGAGGGGTATATCCACTTTGCAAAGGATAAAATGAACTCAGGTGAGTATGATCATATACCCTATCAATATGATGATTTGATCAGGAATATGGAGGAAGAAGAAGTAGAAAGGGTTGTTGAAGAATATAACAGAGGATTTCTAAATGTAGAATTTTTGTCTTCTAGAGAAGAAGCATCTGATGAGGATAGGCTTCATGATATAGTTGATAAAATTTCTAGGTTGAGAACCCAAGCTTACAAATGTCCTCCTAGGGAAACATATGTTGAAGAGACTTTAGATATAGATGCAAGGTAGATTGCATACAAGCCATTTGTGGCCAATGAATAATTTGTCAAAACACTATAATTTAAAGCCTTTTTGTACAAGAAAAAGAGGAAATCGATAAGGGAATCAGTGGAAAACGTAACACCACATAATGAGAGGCAATTGTTAAATAGTTTAAAATTAAGCGTGGAAAAGGAAATGGAAGACATGACCCCAGAAAGAGGGAGAAAATTGCTAGAAAATGTAGGTGTAATGATTTTTCCTGGGCTGGATTTAAATTCTGCTTTAGTTTTTGATAGCTTTTTGAAGAATAGTAATGCCACATATAAGCCTAGCCCTGAAGGTTTAATAGAGATATATGCAAGATCCATGTATAATCTAGTTGTGGGGTCACTCATGATTTGGGTACTATATCCACCACGTAAGAAATATGTTGTAATTGATATAGAGAAAGCATTTGGGCATGTAATGACATTAAAAGTTGGGGAAGTTGATCCCATAACCATAGAAAAAATTGGAATTAATGTTGCTAAATTGAACAAAGCACAAATTCAAATGCTAATTAAGGAGAAAGAAATGTCTAAGATGAACAATGAAAGATATTTTCTATAACGTTTTTGTTATATTCTTTTTGATATGCATTGTATCAAAAAAATGCACAATGTGTAGCTGCTCATAGTAGGGAAAACTACTAAATTGTCTAGGATAACTTTTCAGTCCTTGTGGAAGCTGACCATTAGTGCCTTGACGAACTTCATGAAGCATATAAGTTAAACAAATTAACAACGACAATCATTTTCAATTGTAGCATGAGTAAACAAAAAAAATGGGTATGTGCAGGATCATCATGGAAAAAACAAGCCCTTAAGTGGCAAAAAAATTAGAAAAATCAGAGTTAGCAACTTGACGTAAACATTTGAATAAGTTATCTATATTATTTAAAAAATATGTAACAATAGAATCTGTAGCAAATTGAATGTAGTTTCTAAACTAATAGGTTTTTTTTTTTTTTAAATCTATTTGGTGAAAAATTTGAAATTTCAATGCAGAGTACTTAAATTTTAGGAAAAAGTAAGAAGCAGGTGTCCGCTTGACCGTTCTAACCACAATAAAATGATAATATTTTTTTATAATATTTTAGATATAAGTAGAGGACTCATGTCCCGATGTGATGCATATTTTTTTGTAATTTTTTTCCAAGTAAATAATTAATTATGAATTTTTATTACAACTTTTAAAAAATATAAAATCTCATATGTTTGACCACCTTAACTTGGTCAAAACTTTATGAAATTTATTTTTTATTTTTTAATCCTATAGTATGCAAAGCATATAATGTGACTTATGTTTTGATTCAAAAATGTAATACCATTTGAAAGCTATAGATATTTTTCATTCAATCTATCAATTAGGACTTTAATCATAATTTTAATAGAAAATGAATAATAATTACTTATTAAATTCAAAGTAAAGCATAATTTATATTAGTGGAAATTTGAGAATCTCCTTTAAAAACCCATTTCATTTCATCAATTTTGGGTTAAAAAAAAGTCATCAGACACATACCCATCATATTGCCACTTTTTGGCCCATCATGATCCTGCACATACCCAAATATAAAAATATAAATTCCAAACATATCATATATGATAGATAAACAATTTGATCCGATATATAACCTTGATGATTAATTCTATTATATTCCAACTTCCATAGGCAAGGTGTCATTCTTCATGATTTTGATGTAGTCTCTTCTTTCCCATTGAAAAGATTTTTTTAGTAGTTCGATACTTATGATTTTTGTGGAGGAAGTGCCTATACTCATCAAACACTTGCTTTCCTAAACTTGTTGAATGACGAGATTTCATCTTTGGACCACAAAATAGACATACACATTTTCCCTTTGTTTGAAGATCTACAAGATCATATAGAATTGGATTAAATATATCAATTTTTATAATTTTATGATATCTACTTCATTAAATTAAATATCATTAAAGTGCAGTTGAATGTTATAACATACAACAAAACATTTTTAGCCCCGGGGCATCATGAATTGTCCATACAAGCATTGTATGGAATTGAAATTTTCTTTTTCCTATTGGTCTAGAGACATCATACATAGTGATGCCATTCCATAACTTTAGTAACTCATCGATAAGAGGCTTGATATATACATTCATATATTTAACTTGGTACTTACCTAGTTGAATGAACATAAACATTACATAATTATTATAACCATTTTACTAATAAATATATAAATTAATGTACATGACTATTAAATGAAAAATATATAATTCATTATGCAACAAATAAGACAAATGAGGTGCTACTATGTTAAATAAAATTGATGTAAACAAATACCTTGAACAATCATTGCAAACATTATGTGCTCCCCCTTTATTGACATCCATGGAGGAATGTTATTGTTGATAACAAAAATAGGCTACACCGAGTAAATAGATCTCATCTCTCCAAATCAATTGACACCATCCGCTGCCAATGAAAGCCTGAGATTACGAGGTTCTTCTTTAAAGTGTGGTCATTTTTCTTCCATGTCCCTAAATGCATAACCATTCATAGGCATTCAAAGAATGTCATCTCTACTTCTATTCCATGCATGGTAATCCATAAATTATGCTAAGCTTTCACACCTAAATAATCGTTGCATATGTGGAATAATTGGAATATAACGAAGAACCTTGTGAGACACCTTTTTGTTAGTTGATCTGTTTGGTATCTACTGATATGAAATTTTAGGCATTTTTTTGAAAATTCATGTTGTTTATCATATATAATATGATCATTGGGACATGCATCTATTGCTTGATACTCCATTCCAATATCTTTCATAATGGCATATAAATCTTAGTATGAGAGAGGGAAAATATTTGATAGTGGTAACAAAAATTCACCTATCAATCTACAACAAATTATTTTTTGTTAATATAAAGAATATTAATGGTACATATTTCATCCTTTATTTACTAGTGATGAACTAACAACAAAAATAGATGAAAAAATATGACATATATGACATACCTTAACATCCGTAAAATTGCTATGTTGGATAAACCATTCATAACCTTCAAGTTCACCTACAACAATACAACAAAGAGAAGAGTTTTTTGAGAGCCTTCATAAAGGGGCTTGTATGCCTTCTCAAGTACAGGTAAATCATTAACATCATCAAAGTTATCTCAACCATCATGATCATCTATGCCACTAAATGTGTCATGGATCAATGTATTTGTACAGTCATCTTCAACTATGTTTTCTGGTGCATGATGATCTCCTTCCATAGGATCATTAACTTCATCTTCAATATTCATAGCTCCATGTTCCTCTACTTGCAAAAACACATTCTTTGGGTTGTGATAGTCCATATCATGTGCCCTAGGGTGCCCCACCTTTATAATAATGATCAACACAAATAAACTATGATCATGATCAAGTGATTTTTTAAATATATAAAAAATGTTAAAACAATATAAACATTTACAAATTTAATCAATATAAATACATATAGTGAACAACTTACCAATGGACAATAATCATGCCCCCTTCAACGTGACCATGTTGCCTACAATGTTTCTCAGCTATTGTGATTAAAAGTCTTCTCATCTTTAAGCCCTTGCACTTATTTCAAGGACAATAACATTTCCCATCACCCTTTCTTTTCAATCTAGCCCACAATCTAGCAAGTGTCTCTTCATTTTGTTTTGCACTAATATTATCTAACATGCTCTTTCTTTACCAAGCTTGAATATTTAGATCTTCAAAAAATATCAAACTCACACTCCAATCAATTTTAATCATAGATAGGTAACAAAATCTAATAATTCTGATATTTTGCACCAAAAAATTTTGACCTATAACCTCCACAAACTATCACAAGTATAGCAAAACACTGTCACAAGTATAGATAAATTGTTGAACTAACTTTTGTTTATTAAAAAAAATTAGTTGGAACCCCAATGAGTGCCAACCATATACCCATTGGCCAACAAATTGATGGAACGGGATGGTTGACTTTAAGTGTATGTCAAAATAGCAACAAAAATCATGGAGCATCACAATTTTGATGAACATTAGGCATAAATTTTTTAAAAAATTGAAATTTTCACATTAAATACATAGGTACCCGATTATACATCTAATTATACATCTTTCATCATAAATTTTTGTCATATTTTTCTGTCAAATGAGTTAGTGATTGAAGAATATTTGAAGCTAGTTTTAATTTGATTTATTTTGTCTTTTATTGCAACATGACAAGGTCTTTCAGAAGAGGAAAAAACAATACATTCTCTTAGGACTCATGATAAAGATAATACATTGTTGGAAGAGATGGATACCACACCCAAGAAAGAAGAAACCAATAAGATGAAGGTAGATAACGAAAATTCCAAGAAATACTAGATAGCATACAATGAGATATATTTGACATCATAGCACATTGGCTAATATCAACACTAATATCCATAATCAATCAGGACCTATTTTTGTGAGAACTATCGATTGTCATCTATAGTTCTTTCTATTGTCTTGTCATTCATCATTGCAATACTAGCAACCTAAAGAATTGTAATAAAGCAAGTGTAGATTTTAATTCATATCAATTACTAGGTATTATACATTTATACTACACAAAAGACTAAGCTAATGGACTAGCCAGTAATTGAATGGTCATTTGAATGTACATTATAGAGTACAGTGGCCCAAAAATCAATCAACATGATATGGAGAGGCATACAAATGCTTCACAACTAGGAACACCTTTCAAGCAAGAGACAACAAGCTATTATTAGATCAAGATAGTAATTAGGAACCTATTTCCCTGTCACCAAAAATAAATAAATAACTAACATGACAAAACAACTCCATTTTACTATGCATCTACATTAATCTATTTACAAGACAAGTTTCTTTTATAATGCCTACCTATCCAAGAGAACTAGATGCAACATAGTAATTGCATATTCCATGCCCCTAATACTTCAAGAATGCAATAGATTAAATTTTAAAATGTGAAAGAGTACAAGTGCCCAATATCACCAGAGCAAAACTTCTTCTAGAATGAATATGTGTATTTTAGCTTAACATAGGTACAACAAAGGTACACATTTTCTTCCAATTACATCACATTTTGGACAAGAAAAACTGGATATGGCTCAAATTCAACTAGAGTGTACAACAAGATTAGAGTTTCAAATGTGACAATAATCAAGCATACCCAAATTCAAGTTTTTTAAGTTTCACCAAAACAAAGAATAAGTTGAATAGTTCATTGTGGTATGACCACTCACAAAGCATTATCAGCTGAATTCTATTTAGTATTAAAATCTCTCATCTGTGAGCCTTCAAAAAATATAATTATTATCGTACTTGATGTTTTTAGATGTGCCATTAAATCATATTTTCTTAAAGCACATAATTATTGTAACATATTTCTTCTCGTCTTTTAGGTAGAACCTTCATTCACACTTAAAAGAAAACTCATTTGATTTTTTTGATAAATAAAAATGTAGTTGAAAATATTTTTCAATTACATAAATACTTGTCTACTTCTCTTAGAGGAAAATTGTAACTGAAAGAAATCCTTCTCTAGAGCTGAAAAAAAATAAATACAAAACTTGCAAAAATTCCTCCACTTTTGATAGAAAGAGTATGTGTGCATACAACAAGAAAATACTAAAATCAATCTTAACAAATGCTTACACTGAAGAACTTTGTAACTTGCATTGTTCCCCTTAATGACAAAACCAACATTTTGCCTAAAATTGTAAATAAAATAAATTTACTACAACAATTGTTGGGATTAAGGTGTCTCAATCTTTGCAAATCCTAACATTTATTTTGATATATTTATTTATTATTTTAATTTATTTATTTCGTACAAATGTCTAGTCATCTAGTGGGACCTACAGGTTTGGTGGAATCCTACTTGGCGATGACTATATGACACATATGTTGCACATGTAGAGGTAGGCATCCCACTTTGAGGATTGTAACAAGTGTCAACCCATGACAAATTTTATGACAGAATAGACAAGTGGCAAGAGATACATTTTCCATGGGTAGGTGGGTGCCCAAGTTGGGTTATGATGAGTTGTAAGAGAATAAGCTAATCATAGTCATTTACAATAGATTCTCTTACAATTGTAAGTGTTGTAAGTTATGACAACTATACGATGTGTAAGAACACCTGTCATAGCTCCAAATAGTAAATTTTTGAGTGCCCAACTTAGGAGGTTTGAATGGGGAGTCATTTGGTGATGCACAAGTGTAATTTGCATGCTTTTTGGTGGCCAACAAATAGGGCTAAATGCTTTGCACGACCCCATCTTGTAACTTCATCTAGAAGCTTCCTCTTGAGTTGTATTTCACTATAAAAGGTAGTCTTGGAGAGTATTACAAAAGGCTGTTGTTCTATAGGTGAAGTGCCAGAGTTAATCTAGATTGTGGGTTGTTAGTTGTAAACTCTTGTTGAAGAAGCTAAGTGTTGATATTGTATTGTCAAAATTTGTTTACTAGAATAAAAAGTACTATGGTTTTGGAGTGTGGGGTTTTTCACCCATAAGAGTTGACGATATATCTTGTGTTCATTATTGTAAATCTTTATGCATGTTTATTATCTCTTTTTGTATGTGTATGTGTTTCTATTTCTATAACAGGAAAGATTTTAAAAGAAAATTTGCACTATCTCCCCCACTAGATTAGTGTTAGGAAACATATTCCACACCTTAGCTTCATTTCATCAATGAAATCATGTGCTTTGAGGGTGTGGGGAAAACATGGCATCATTTAACCCTTGGCATAGTTGGCATATGCATATATCTATACATCTGATGAAGCACATTTTACCGTAGTTGGAAAACTCGCCCCAACAAAAAAATCGCCAAGGGAAAAATTGGAGAGTTTTTTAAAATTCGCCAAAAACTCGAAAAAACTTGAGAACTTAAAAAATTGCTTAATAAACATAAAAAAAGACGTTTTCATCTTTAAGTTCTGCATAGCCAAGTTTTTCAAAAAACTTAGCAAAAACTCACGAGTTTTTCGAAAAAACTGAGAAAAACTCGTCCGAGAAAAAACTTGAGTTAAACTAAAAAAACTCATTTTTAAAAAAAACTTGCAAGTTTTTTGCGAGTCTGCCAACTATGCATTTTACAGTAAGAGGATCATATCCAAGAGTACTCAAGTTAAGGTAGATTGGAAAGTTACAATTTACTACTGAACTTGATCATGAGTTCAAAACCTTTATCTTTCCAACCTTTATAGCAAGCGAATCAACAAAAACATTGAAAACAATAGAAAAATGTTCAATCTAATTGTTGAATCTAAAATATGCATGCATTGATTGGACATAAAAAATGTGCTCTGAATTATATAATCAGATAACTACAGATCAAGCATAAGAGAGATTTACCAAGATTCAAATACCTGACGTGAAGTGAATACATCAGGAAAAATGAAATTCAGTAAGGACCAAAGTTCTGCCAAATTATTCTATAGAGGAGTTCCAGTCAAAAGAACCTTGTTATCAACATCTAAATGTTTCAATTTTCTCAGCATTTTTCATTCAAAGTTTTTCAATCAGTGCTCCTGTAGCAAAAAGCCAACTTAATGAGATAACTAAATTCATAAAATTGAACCCAAAATATATTTTTTTGAATTTGTAAGAAACAAACCTCGTCGACAACTAGATATTTCCACTTGTAGCGAGCAAGTGCCTTTACATCATTCATAGCAACCTCATAGGATGTGCCAATAACCAGAAAATCTAGACCAACTTCTACTGACATATGCTTCCTCCTCCACTCATCACGCTCAATTTTTTATCCATGATATAGGAGAGCATTCACGCTTGGAACAAATCTGCAAATAAGTTTTGCTTAAATTTATTAACCAGTCAAGACAATGAACATGATAACTCTGAAAAGGTCAAAACATCCAAATAGTCAAACTCATAGCTAGTAATTTCATTCACCCAATTTGAGAAAGTAGTGAGGGGAGCAATACTAGGAAAGGACCATGCATGTCCTTTCTCTTCAAGTGAGAAAGTACACCAATAGTTTGCACTGTCTTTCCTAGACCCATTTGATCTGCAAGTATTCGACTGAGACCAGTTTATCCCCTTTGATAAGACTAGCTTTCCTCCAGTCAATAGATGAATAAGATTCATTTGTTCTTTCTAGTTCCTCTCCTCTATTAAATTATCAAAATCATTATCTTGGGCATCTTCTTTGCAATTTTCTACCATGACCTGAACTACATCTTTTTCCTTTTCCTTTCCCTGACAATTTATAGCATACAGAATGGCATGAGAGGCTTAACATTACACTATAATGCTCAAATAGAAAACATTGGATTCATCAGTAAATGAATTTTTAGCCTCTAACCACCTACTCATGCATCATTTTAGCCACAAATTTAACATCTCTAGTAGATCATCAACCAAATGTTGCAATCCATCAATAGATGTCCCTTCTCTCTCTTTTTATTTCTTCAATCTTTATAAACTTTCTTCGGTTCCCTTCATTTTGAGTGCACAAGGATTTCCCTTAATTTTTTAAAATATAGGCTTTTGTCATAGATTTGTAAACTCTGTTTAATACATATCATGCCCATGTCCTTTCCTAATTGGTATTTCCTATGTTGAGTTCTACGATTGAATCTCAATGGAGAGTACATTTTGTAAAAATTCAGATTGTACAAACCTCGAAGTGTCTAGATAGTCTCAAAGAGAAGTGCATTCTCATGAAAAGACATTTTTCGAAGACACAAGTAAAAGTTTCCTTTAAGCAGATTTTCAAATTTCTTATGTAGTTCTACAATTCTTACACACTTTCCCAAATCCTTTGAATTATAGACTTTCCTCATAGGTTAATAGTCATTGAAAATTTTATTCATCTTTTCAAAAATCTATTTAGCCCTTTTATTATACACCACTAATCATATAGTCCATATTAGATTACGAGTAGTCATCTTGTGGCTACCTTAACTCTTAAATAAGTTATATCATCATTATTATAATCATATACATGCATTCAAGTTCTTCCAATAGTTATATTTAAATATCTAAGTCAGTCTAGGTGATAGCCAACTCATAATTGGGTATATATATGAGTTATTAGCCAATTGTTATGATCATATTGAGTAATATTTCTATTTAAAGACTATTGGAGGTAGGTACTCCTTCAAGTGGCATATTAATATCAATTATGTGTCACATATTTCATATTATATTGCTCTATTATGCAAGTTATTTCATTACACTTGTGGTATCAAATTATGATCTTGGTATCATGAATGAAAGACACATTTTCTTTATTTTGGAGGTAATTTTGGGAAGCACTTATCTCTCTAATTTTGGAGATTCTTTTTCCTTTTTTTAAAAAAAGATTTATTGAAGATCATACTAAAGATACTACAATATAAATCTTATGGAAACTGGATTAAAATTCAAGAATTTATTACATAATTCAAGTTACATTAGGGTTTCCACTTAATTCAATCCCAAAGTTGAAAACCAATGAATATTTTTTCTAATCTCTAGAGTGGTTACCAAGAATATATTTATCATAATACAATCTAAATTAGAGGCCATTTAGTGTAGAATTCAAGCATTTATTATTAAATTATGGTTTCCACCAAAATTTCTCCCAAGGCTCCAAATTAGTTGATTTCTTGGAGTTTTTTTTTTATAAAGTGAGTTCTAGGCCCTAGTAAGTTACAATTTTTTAAAGATTAATTTGATTTATTTTGTGTCTTTTATTGTAAAATTATTTTGCTACAACATAACATGATCTTTCACAAGAGGTAAAAATAATACACTCTTAGGACTCATGATAAAGATAATACATTGTTTGAAGATATGGATACCACACACAAGAATGAAGAAATCAATAATATGAAGGTGGATATTGAAAAATTGCAAGAAAGACTAGATAGCATAAAAGGAGATATATCTAACATCATAGCACATTGGCTAATATCAACACTAATATCCATAATCAATCAAGACCATAAGCAATTTTTTCAAAAAGTAAGGTGGATCATCCATGTCAAATAATCTAGGTCAAAATGCTAACACTCCTATAGGATCTAAGAACTTATTATTGTTGTGGCTATAACACACACGCCCCGTTCGGAATGGAGGCCCTCTTTCTCTTTGCTTTTTCGGGTCACTTTTGTCATTGCCTCATTTTACCTACCCCCTATTTTTTTGTTCTAAGTGGTCAGTGAGTCTAAAAGGAGTCATCTCAGGTTGACCATGTTTCACCCCCTCAAAATTTTCACCTTAGCCTTGGTTGCATCACTACCTTTAATCATTTACTTAGCATCATTTAGTATCCACTATCTTGATCTACCTTTGGTGATATCCTTTGCATCCATTTGTCTCATTTAATCTTGTCCTTTAGTCATTATCATCCTTGCATGATCATCTTGCACTCTTATATCCAAAAAAAAACATAGCATAGTTGCATACCTTCCATTGCATTGACATCTCTTATGATTTCTATTCAAGTTGAATACTAATTACTCCACAATGGTCAAGCTCGACAAGCCATAGACTTCGATAGAAAATACCTTGAATCCAAATAGCAAGCACCCACAACCCATAGTTAGCCATCCATCTATCCCTCTTACCAACAACCCACAAACTCTAGTCCTCCATCCATCTACCCTCACTATCAAGAGTCCCTTAGCACAATAAATGACATTAATCCACAACAAACATTCATTAATAACCCTTATCCTAACATTGACAAGGGAAACCAACCTTCCACTAGTTCATTCCAAGCCTCTATGTCCTCTCCTAGTCCACCATTCATTAATCCATACCAAGGCTCTACATCCTATACTAGTCAAACTTCCACTAATCCTTTCCAAGTCACTCCATCCTAACATACATTTAGTCATGAAAATACATCTCATCATGGTCTCTAAAGTCACATTCTATTTAATAAACTTGATGATATGTGTCGAAAAGAAAGTCTAGAGCATGACATCATAACTTCACCTTCATGTCAAGATCAAAGTAGTCCATCCAATGACCCCATCCTTAAGCCCATCCAAGAAGCCCTTCTAGATAATCATAGCATCCAAAATACACCTATCCTTGATCAAGATCCCATTCCCAATCATGTTGTCCAAGACAAACCTATCTTTGACCAAGACACTACCACTGATCAAGAAAACCAAAATGATCCGCTTATCAAACTTTATGACATTCATGATCAAACATGTCAAGTTGATCCTATCCAAACTTCGAACACACCCATTTCCCAAAATGAGACACTTGCCTCCATGGGACACACAAATTGATCTTCATCTAGAACAAGAGTCTCCTACTCTAGACATATTTGAAAATGTTGAAGCTATAGCTGAATTCAGTGGACTCTCTAACAATGACCATAAAGACGGCTTTGACATCGACTTGGAAACACCAATAGAATCATCTGAATCTAACATTTCACAAAATTAGACAAAGATATTAATCAAAAACCTATACCCCATGCTAATGAAGCGACAACATCTTATCAACTAGGATCATCTTTCTTTATCAAAGCATCCTTTCTTACAGATGAGAATATTCCAACTAATAATGTCCACATACATAATGATGGGTTAGCATCTGGTTTTCAAAAAAAAAAAAACCCCATCACAAAAAAAATCTGTTAGAGCATGGAGTATCAAGGAAAAGGACTAGGCATACATGAGCAAGGAATTTTAGAACTACTATAGTTTCAGGAAAATCCTAGACATCAACATCTTGGCTATTCCTTAGTCAGAAAATCTAATAATGTTAGTGGTACCTCCTCAATATTGGGGACAACTTTATTTGATACAAACATTAAAATAGGGGCCATGAATAATCCATGCCATAAGGTTTCTCCCAACACTCCTTCCATCCACAGCATAAACCACCATTCCAACATGAATAAACCTTCCATTTGGAATCGACAAAAAGAAAATTGTTACAAATCCAAAGTTCAAAATCAAATTTCAAAGGCCATTGAATAAAAAATAAATCTAAGTGGACAAATGAAATTAAAATCGATCCCAAAGAACAATGGATCAAGCAAGGAAAATAGTTTAAAATTAAAAGTCAATCAAAATGTGAAGCCACAAGAAAATAGGTCTCCCTTATATAATAAATTTCCACCTCCTTCAAAATGGTCAGTAAGCAAGGCATATAAAAATCTTGGTTACAAAGACTATCCCAATCAAAATTCCAAACTCCATCATCCATCATCCCAAGTTTGGAAAATAAAAATTGCTACATACAAAACACCAAATAGTCCATCCACACCTACCATCATCCATCATAATCCTACATCACGCCTAAAGTCTAAAACACATACCGCACAAATTCGTTGCATCTTGGCAACAACTCTTTATCATAAGGACTTTCATGGCACTCTATCATGATGTGTGTATTTTGTGTGATGTCCCTTGCTGGAAATTAAATCAATTTTTTAATAAAATATCCCTTGCTGGAAATTAAATCATATTTGCAATAAATTAATATCTCATATGAATTAAACTTCTCCAAAGTGTGCAAATGTGAATAAAAAAACTATGCAATTGTAATATGATGTTGTATTACTAAAAATATAATGGGAATTATATCATATTGCTGTCACAAACAATAGATAACATAAATTCTACAATTGGAGCAAATTACAATGGAGACTCCTAAAAGTGGAAACTGAACAAGCACCAAAATGCTATCAAACTCTCACCACACACAAAACTAAAATATAGTGATATGAGATGCAATATATATGATGGATAAAAATGCATATAGATATTTCTGCTGCAACCTACAACCAAACCAAAACCTGAAACCACAACTCACTTCTTCACTAGCAAACCCCTACAAATCAGGTATATCGAAACAAGCACCAAAATACACTAAACTGAATAACCACTGATTTGGGTAGAAAAGTGCATGAGAGAAATACCTCAAATACAAATATATTTTTTGCATATGATAGCCACCCAAAACTAAATCCAAAACAAACTTAAACTAGAACAAACCCAACAAACCTAAAACCACAACTCACTTCTTCACTAGCAAACCCCTACAAATCGGGTATATCAAAACAAGCACCAAAATACACTAAACTGAATAACCATTGATTTGGGTAGAAAAGTGCATGAGAGAAATACCTCCAATACAAATATATTTGCTGCATATGAGAGCTACCCAAAATGAAATCCAAAACACACTCAAACTAGAACAAACCAAACAAATAAACTAAAGATAAATTACCCAATTGAACAACATTCAACGTGCAATGACAATCTCTGGATGAAATTGCACCTGGAGACCCTTAGAACCACTATATTTTAGTATTAATCCCCTTGTTTACCAACCTCAAAGATTCTTTCTTCTTTGGTTTCTCAGCCTAAGAAGAATACAAAAAATATGTGAAGGAAAATATGCAAGAATGAATCCAAAAATCAAGAAATTGCATTTTATATTTGTTTCCTTCTTCATGAAGCTTCTACCAAACATTGGATTCACGTCCAAATATTCTTCCCCAAATTTAGGCACTTACCAAAGTCGCAAAATGCATTATAACACCTCCAAACTTAGCTTTTCTTATTATACCACTTACAAGGCATCTTTTGACAACTCAAAATGCAATTTTTTGAGGCATTTACATGAGGTTAAAGTGATTTTCCCCAAAACTCACGACCCACCTATGTTGGAACCACTAAATAATTAAGATTTATTTGTCCAAAAGATAAATATTTTACTAGGACAATATAAATATTAAATAAATAATATTTTTCAATGTATTCGGCAACCCCTAACTTACTATTTCTGGATAGTGGAAACTTTCTACTTTTAGTAAGTGTTATTTTTGGAAAAATGGACATGATATTTGGATAATGCCAACACTAGTATGGGAAAGGATCACAATGACATCCATCAGTTGTATGCAAGCACTATGATCCTGACAAGGCAATTGTTTCATAAAGGTCATTATTGGCATATCATGGCACCTATCTCTACATCAACACCCTCTGTGGATTTAGAACATTTAGTGATCAACTAAAATATCAAGTCCATTCAGACATATTATCAAAAAAATAAAAATAAAGAAAAATTTGAGAAATCAAAATAGTCAAGAAAATAGTAAAGAGAAAAATTTCGTCCAATAGTGAAAACCATTTATATGGCACTTTGGATAAGTACCATGATGAAAACCTAAAAAAAATTTGTCATGTGTAAGAGAAATTATCTATGCGGACCATTACACTTGGGGGCAAGTTGCCTCATCTCTCATTCCTTTCTCATAACATTTCCATCTATCTATCTAATCCATATTGTTTCCATCCATTTTCCCACCTACCTTGATCTTGATAAGAAATGGGGCACAAACATAAATCATGCTTTGCGAAAGTTCTAAGTGACATACATGTCTATCATTTGGTCATACACTATCCATGAAATATCATGTCATTTCCTTCATAAAATTTATCCAAACCCATATATCAGAGAAAACAAATTATTCCTATGTGAAAAATTCCTTGGAGATCATATGATACTTTTTCTATCTAATAATCCTCATGTCTCCTATCTTTTACCAAAATAAATCCATTATCCTTCCATACTTATCACTAGGCTTGGTCTTCCCTTTTCATTGGTTTAAGGATTCTAATCCACTTACCCAGGTTCCCTCCATAATCCCATCTAGCCCTAAGGTTAGTCATTCCAAATGCAACAAACCTAATCCATATAATCTTTCTATGCAACCTAGTTCATCATCCAAAAAATTCCTTGGTTTTGTTCCTAGCCTTTATGTAGACCTTGATCCTTTAGTTACATTATCATCAATGGGATATGTCTTTCCCAATCCTCATGTTTTTCAGGATGTGTCCTTTCCACATCAAACAATGTCATCATTGTCATCAGTACATATCAATTGGTTTTTAGCTTGACTAGAGGCAAGATCACGTTTGTCCTTAGATCCTTGTGCATTCCTGCCTAGTTGATTGTAGGTATATTTCACATGCATTCTTCACAATCCTTATAGTTATCATCCATAAAAAATCTCATCCATCCATAATAAAGCTTTTTCATCCTTCCTATGGCCCGAGGACCATCGACATTTAGCATCCTTCACTTTCATGATCATCCTCTTCATCCATTAATTCCCTTGTGCACAATAAACTAGTCTCACACTTGATTGGGGGAAATTCCTTGATCTACGTTTTCATCAAAAATAACATCAGCATTAGGAAACCATAAAAAATCATAAAAGAAATGAAAATCAAAAAAAAAAATCAAAAAACATAAAAGTCCAAAAAAAATTAGAAAACATCAAAACTTCCAAAAAAGAAAGTTTGTGTCCGAGTCTGAGTCACTTTGTGTTAGTAGGGTCGAACTATGTTGCCTATGTACATTTTCTACATAGGCAAGGCTCATCTTAAATGAGCCCTGAGGCATTAGGTCAGTCCTTTTAGGTTGTCCACATAAAATCACAACACAATATTTTGTCGAATAAGACAAAGTCAAGTCATGTTGAACTAGGAGGTCTTTACGCATTGCTACGTAGGAAATTTCATCTATCGATGAGCCTCTGAGACCCCCTAGGTCAAGTCCCTTAGGGTTTGTTGGGTTTGATCATGTCCTTGGTCCAAAAAATAATCATCATTCAAACCAAAATAAGGAATCAAAAAACCCACATAATCAACGAAATATTTCATCAATCGATCATCTTACCATCAATCAATCAATCTGGTCATTCAAATGGAATGGGGCATTATGGCCTTTGTGTCATTCGATGTTATATTTTTGCAAGATTTGTCCTTCCTGAGATTAGTCTTTATGAATTTGATCATTCACCTTAAGCAGGATGTGTCCTTGTGGTTAGGTGTCTTGTCAACACTTGTCATTTGGTCAACTTTATTAGATGTCCTCCTTTCCTTAAACATGATGTGTCCTTCTTGTAGATGAACATCATCACATTTCTTGGTCATATGCATCAATCTTTGTCAAACAAACAATCAATCTTTGTCACAATCAATCTTGTCAATCTTGTCAATCCATCTTGCCTTAGTCAGGATGTGTCCTTCTTGAGGTCAAGCATAATCTATATCAATCAAACCTTGTCAACTTTATCAATCAGTCTTTATCAAATCAATCAATTTTTCATCTTTATCAATCAGACTTGTTAATCAATTATTGTCACCTATCAATCAAACTTTTGTCAACTTATCAATTTATCAATCAACTCGGTCATCTTGGTCAACTTAATCAATCAATCAAACAATCTCATCATTGTCACTATCTTGGAAAACACTCTGTTGATCTATATTTGTCTTATCTTCTTGATTGATTTTGGGACATGTTACTAGTCTCCTCGAGGATGTCTTATTAATGAATTTAGAGTCATAGCCTCTTTTCTTTGTTTGTTATCTATGGTTTGTCTTGGAAAAAATACTAGGACAATTGGGTCCTTAGTATGAACTGGGGCATTCCTTGTCTTCTTGACTACTTGTCTCTCCCAAATGATCACCTTGCACACCTTGTTCTATGTCATACCATGGTGTTTCTAGTCTATTTGTGACATTTTTGATGCCCAATGATGATAAATATAAAATGTAAGAATGAAATTTGGTTCCCTTATCATTTCCCATCTAACTTTCCATCTTCATTCCCTTTCTCTTTCATGCTAACATCCATCTTCTCCATGATAACATTTCTTCTATCCTTCATCCTCTATTCTTATCATCAATTTTGAGAGCACATTCATGTTCTTTGAACCCGCCTGTCCTCTCGAGGGGGAATACCACAACCCTTTTGGTCATCTTTCCTCACCCTCTTTCACTGGGGCATATTTCATAATTAAATTTCTTTGAGACAATGCAATGAACTATGTTATGTCAAAGAGGGGAAAAATGTAGACATTGAAAAATTTCCTAAGTCCACAAACACCATTTTTCTTGGTCCTTCATCCTTTGATAATTGAATAATTGTAATTATTTAATTATGCTTGATGATATTCCTCTATTAATTAAATAATTTTAATTATTTAATTAATTGTCCTTCTCATTTTTATTCTGTCTTGATCAATTAAATAAATTAATTGTCTAATATCCCCCTTTCTTCAATAATTAAATGAATTATTATTTATTTAATTATTTGGTTGTCATCTTTCGTCTATGGTTAAATAATAATAATTAATTATTTAACTATTCACTCCCTCGTAGTTGCAGCCTATCATGGACTAGTTTTGGCTAAGAAACAAGGGGTTTATAAACTATGGTTGGAGGGGGAATCTCTTAATTTGATAAATTGTCTCTTGATGAATTGTCCTCCTTCATGGTCTATTGCCCATTTTTTCAATGATTCGATCTCAATTATAAACTCTTTTGAGGAGATCAAAATCACACATGTTTTTCATGAAGCGAATAGGATGGTTAATGGTGTTGCCAATGTGGGAGTGGTGGAGAGATCTGAGTGGGATTCTTTTGAATCGCTACCTCTTAATCTTAAGTGTATTTTTACTAATGACCAAATGGCTTGCTTCTAAGAGTGATGTTCTCGGGTAAAGGTTTTTCATTGTGATTTTAAGTTGGGTAATGCATGTTGAACCTTTTCCCTATCAATTTCATTATTTTTTCCTTGGTTTCTATAGGAGGATGAATTGGCAGTATTGGCAGGGAATTACTTGTAATGATAAGCCCACATGTATTACGGGTGTTTGTTGTATTTTTTTGAGAAGCACCCGATTCCTTTTGTTATTACATTTCTTCCAAGTGTTGTTGGGTTTTGGATTTTTGCATGTCACCATGGGTGGAGACCACTGTAGAGTTGAGCAAAGATCCTATGATGAGTTTCAGAAAAATGCTACTATGTGGGAGCACTTGGAATTAGGAGTGGTTACACATTTTATGTAGAGAATTCAAGGATCGGACCCTGATGCTAATAATTTTTTTGTGAAAGGCTAGAATGGGAGGACTCTGTGGTACAAGGGCATAGATTTTTGAATTGATGAAGAATTTATTATGGAGGTAACAGGTCTTTTGGTTGTTGGGAGGAAGTTTTTTAGAGACAGGGGAGCGACTAAGAAGGCTTTTGTGAATTTCTTTAAATATGACAAGAGGAAAAATCTTTGAGAAATTGGAAGGGGAGGTTATGTTAGGAAGTCCCTGAAGCTATTGTGGAGGGATCTCTTGTTGGCCATTATACACTATTTCACCCTTGAAGGTAGATTTTCTGTGGTTTACACTTACCATTTTATGCTCTTGAATCATTTTAGGCATAAGATATCGGTCTTGTTTCCTTTTTACTTGCTACTTTCTATGGAGAAGAGTATATAAGACCATAGAAAGAAGGTCCCTAAGAAGGAGGTTCTTCATGAAGGGCTTATGATTTTTTTATTTTCTCATATCAAGCTTAAGTTGATTTTGGTCTCCCCTAAAACTCCTGTTAAGAAGGGGGTTAAAAATTATGGTTATGATATTGGGGACTCTGCCAAAGAATGGGTTAGTAGTTTTGAGGAGGAAGAGTTAGAATATGAGGAAATGTATGTCGATGAAGGAGGCTCTAAGGAAGGGGATGAGGAATAAAAAGAGTGGGTTAAGGGCTATGAGATTGATGTGGAGATTCGGGAGACCTTTGTCCATTTTGCTAGAAAATCTTTGAAGGGGAAATTCAAAGGCACGAAGAAAGTCAAAGCTTCAGCCAAAAGGAATATTGAGTTAGTCTCTATGGTGGATGCCCCTGGTTTGAATGTGAATCTCATGTTGTCTTCTAGAAAGGAGGGTTTGAAGGTTTGTCCTCTTGAAGGTGGAGGGGATCCTTCTAATATTAATTGTGTTCAAAATGCCACGATGGGGAACCTTGTTCCTAGTAAGGATGGTTTGTTGGAGAGCTCCCCTATGTTTGGGTTTAAGGTTCGAGAAAATTTGGGTGTTCAGTCTAGTGAGCTTGCTGGTAAGGTTAATCTATGATGGAGGAGAAGTTGAAAGAGACTGGACCCATGGAAATGCAGGGGATTGAGGTTGTCAATCGTTCTAAAGTTTTTTCTTTTGTGGAGAGGGAATTGAAGGAGTGACTGGAAGTGTTAGCCAATTTGGCTAATTTTGCAAATAAGGAGCGGATCAAGGTGGAAGTTGTGGAGGTTGAGGACTCCCTAGCTAAAGAAGAGGACGAGAAAAATATGGATCGACTTGATGCCCATGTTGACTCTGAGCAGAATGTTTAACCTCTGGTTAACTGAGATGAAATTAACATGAATTTGTTCTGCTGTATGGCCAAAGATGAGATGCGAAATTTGCTTTCTTTGGTTAAGTGGTTATTTTATGAGGTTAAGGAGATCAATATTTAGATGAGAAATCGGCAGGATGTTTGTGTTGCTATGCTTAGAGACAACCAAAAGGAGTGTGCTATAAAAAGAAAAGTTAAATCAATGAATGTTATGCTTGATAATAAGTTAGTGGTTGATGCTGATCGTTTGGAGGTTTTTCATGAGGAAAGTATTTCTTCTTTGGAAGTTATTGTTAATAAAATGTTAGAGGATAGAGTTTCAAGTTTGGAGGATAAAATTGGAAAGATGTCAGAGGACTTGAAAATGGTGGTCAATATTAATAATAACTCTTTGAAGACCACTTCTATGGGTCTTTCTGTTCTAAATGAGAAAGCATTGAATTGGACAGGAAAACCTTTTGACTTGGGTGATATGGAGAAAATTATTGAAGAGGTTAATGGTTCTTGCTAGGTGGAGAAAGCAAGGACTTCTACTCCTGCACTAGACAAGGACTTGTAGTCTAGTTCGTGCCTTAGGACAAGAAGCAAGACAAAAAACAAGGTTGTGTTCACTATTGAAGAGTTGAAAGATGTTATCAGTATGCATGAGGAGGTCATTAAGGATAATTTTTCCTCACTAAATGCTCTTGATAATTTTCTATAGCTGCTGCTTCCTTTTTTGGTTCAGCAGGTTTGCTAATGTTTTTTGCTTATGGTTTGTTGACGGGTTGCTTATGTTCCATCTTTTGTTAGCTTTTTGGTTTTTTGGGCTGCTGGGCTTAGTGGTTTAAATTCTCTTGAAGCTTAACATCTTTGTAAAGGGTTTCAGGGTCCCTTTAAAACTTGTTTTTCCTTATCAAAAACTATTCACTCCCTTTTCTAATTCTTCCATTGATTAAATAATTGTCAAAACTATTTAATTGTTCTCCATGTGTCCTTTGTATTAAATAATTACATCAATTTAATTATTTAATGCTTCTTTTCTTATTTCCTCTTATTTAATTAAAATGATTATACAAATTATTTTTATTAAATCTCGACTTCTCCTTTTTATCAAATAAATAATTTTAAGTAAATTATTTATCCTTCTCTCTCATGAATATTATTTTCTAATTTTTAATTTATGCATTATCCTTCCACTTGCTCATTTATTGCAACCATCTATGTCATAGCCACCTTTTGTCATAGCTGCCTATGTTCTAGCTCTTCCAAAAATAGAATATTCTTGATGCAACAATTCTCCACCCATTTAAACAATTAAATCAATTTAATTATTTAATGTCACTTTCCCACCAAGTAAATATTTAAAAATAACTATTTGCTGCCACATCTTCCACTACTTTTGAATTAAATTAATTTTTAATTCAAAAGGGGTCAATTTAGTCAAATAACTTTAAATCTCCACTATTTCGTTTTTCATTCCCACTATCCCAATTAAGGGATGGTTGTCACATTGGATTTCAACCATTGATCTTGGAATCTTTCAATAAGATTAATCTCAGCCGTCCATTCGAAAGGTTGTCTATAAAAGCAACTTTCTTCTCCTGCTATGCTTACTATTTGTAGGTTTTTCACAACTTCAACAACGAATTTGAGCGCAAAGTGAAGAAGAAGTTGAAGGGAAGTTTATTTCTCCATATTGTTTGTATTCTCTTGTTAATGTGGTTTGTTAGTCTAGTTGTCACTATTCTAGACTAGAAATCCAGAAACCTCATCTCACACTTATTAAATACATAATATAATAGAAAAATTATATTATATAAAAACCTAAATTTTCTCTCCTTGTAGGAACTCTAGCTCCTTCAAACTCTTATTATTTTAAACTTTTATAACTTTTATACTCACTTGTTAATTATTTTATGTTTGATTAACCCAACTACAAAAAAAATAGCTTCCCATTACTTCCAGATATTATTATTTTAAACTTTAGGAAATATCTATTTAGATATATTTTAAGTTGTCCATTTTAAATAGGAAAAGGTGGCCACCACTTTGCCTACAATGACGTTTCAGCCCTCAATGATTGAAATAAATATTTCTAATGGCAGCATATGCTCCTAAAAAGGTCAAGCCAAAATTTTAAGAAACATTAAAAAATGAAAAAAAAATAAAAAAAAAATCTAAAAATCAAATAAAAGATATTATTACATCTTATATCTTATTATATTATTAAGATAAGATTTAAATTATTTAGATCTTAATAAAATATTATATCATTAATATTTTAATTAGAAAATATTAGGTAATGATATTAATATTTTAAGTAGTGGAAATTTTATTGGATAGGAAAAATCAAAGATTTAAATAATTAGCCGATAGGCTATTATAGGTGAGAAATCGACCGGGAAAGTCTCATGTCTGATATTCCGGTTGGATTTTCCCTGCCGAAAAAAGTTCTCCCTGCCGGACTATAGGTTTTCAGGTTCCGTTACGTGACAATAACTTTTACAGGTGTAGAGTGGCTCAAATACCTAACTCACGCATGGCAATTTATTAAGAAGGTAGATATTATCAACAAGAAATCACGATATGGATTTTGTTCTCAGAATGAGTAATTTGGAAGAGCCGTCTGTCAAAGGAAAAGGATCCTATGTCATTAAGACAGTATGGCACCCATGTAGGGGAGGGCTTAGGCACGATGAATAAGGACAATTACCTATAATTCCATGAAGGGAGGACTCTTGTTCAGTGGGGAGTTGGGCTTAGTAAGATACAGTATAATCCTTGCTCTATTGCCAGGTTCGAAGCCACTCCACCGCTACGAGGCAGTCATGGTAGGCAGGAGGAAGTCAGAGCCAGCCTGTAATCTACTAGCAGGAAGGCGATGCTCTGGAGCCAGACTATAATCTAGCGACATGACCACCACCTGCAATTCCCTGGCCAGGCGCAAGTAGAAATAGTAATAGATGTGCCAATCGACATGGCTGACGCAGATCCCTTCGCCATGAAAATGAATCAACAACAGAAGCTTCTCGTTGGTCTTCTTATCAGGCAGATATATGCGAGCCCACAGTCCAGTTGCCTCCTGTAGAAGCACATCTCTGGTTGCCACTCCATCAATGAAGGTGTGATTGGAAGGAGGGATTGGTGAGTGAGGGGTGTCTCCATTGGTGTGTGCTCCACAAATACATCACTTTAAACAGTTTCAGCTCTCCAGAAACCTCCTCTACTACGTGTTTTTCTTCCATTTTTCTAGGGGAATCATATGATACGGGATTTTCGTTTTCATCTGGGTTTTCTTTTTTTTCTTTATCAATTGAGGGGAATAATATATTTATATTTGATTTTGCAGTGTATGTGAGGAAAAATGAGAAATGTCAGTCGGTTAGTGGAGATAGCTGGCCAGCATCAGCAGCAGAGGGTTGGGTTTAACTCTGGCTGTTATTAAGCCCAACTGCCTGGCTCTGATATTATTTTGCCTAGCTAATGGACTTACTAGGGCTTTCTCATAGCAGCTAACACTAACATTTTATGATGAAATAATAGCTTAGATGTATACATTTTCAGAATTGTTAGGAGGGAAATAGGAAAAGAAGGGTAATAACCAATGTCACTATTAGTGTAATTAAATATAGCCAGTATCCTGCAGGTGTGTGTTAAAATGGTCCATCTGAAAAGAGCTAAAATTCTTGAAATAGCAAGGTGCACTTGCTGCAAAATCCCCCAAGGTGTAATTGGTGAAGGCATGCATTCAACGCATTCACAACGGTTCTCCAATCATCTCCGATTCCACCACAGATTTCTTTAATTAGTTTGTTTATGCATAATAAAAACTGCATGTGTAGTTTGTTTTTTATTAAGTGTAGATTAAAATTATCTATTGTTTCCATGCAATCATTTTGCATTTGGTTTTCCCTATTTTGATTAGTTTTGTTTTTTATTAAGTACAGATTAAAACTATGTTTAGACTGTTGTTTCCTTGCACGTGGTTTTCCCTATTTTTAGTTTTTCTTTGAGCTTCGATAGCTTGTTCTATTTTTTATTTAATGCACTCTATATTTCCAGATTTGATACACAGTTGAATAAACAAATTATTTTTCCAGCTCTGTTGTTCACTGAGTATTTTTTGAGAAGATCTATTGTTCTTTGTTCACCATCGAAGGGCGTGTCACATTGTTGAAGCATGGCATGTTTTTGGCCCTAATGCCTTCTCATAGTAGCTAGAACCTTTGTTTCACTTGCTGCTATAGTCATACCAGCAATCACTATCAGGTTGTTTCACTTGCTGCTACGGTAATGGGTTGCAACCCATGGAGGAGGACCGCAGCACTGGAGATAGCCTCACCCCCTTCAGTGTCGATACCTGTATTAGCCCCAATAACCTGCCACACAAGTCATTATCAAACTGTAAATCTTTGAGTCTCTGGATCGCCCTATACAGTTTTTAGTGCAAATGGTGAGGTTTTCTAAAAACACTGCTTCAATTTAATTTGTCATTGACCCTACAGTGGAAAGTAGATAAGTGAGTAATTGGCATTGCACATCAATCTGATTGCAAGCATAGAAAATCGTGCGACCAATATCTCCTATCCGACAGTAACAAGTAATCCTATCTGCAAGAGGATTGCCTCATTTATGGGTGAATAGAGATCTGATCAGTATCATTGCCGACACTTCAGTTGAGTTGGTGAGGAGATTAAATATGCGATGAGCCTAAATATGATCACTAAAATCTGGAGGTTGGTGTGTATGTACACCGTTCTCTCTAATATTTTTGTTAATTAATTCACGTAGCTCCAATCCCCATCAAGGAGGCTTTATGTATAAGTAGGCACAACGAATTCCATGTCAGGGAATACACATAATTTGGTCACTGGTGCTTGGTGTTGACAACGCCTAGCATTATTGTTGACTGGTGAGTGCGCTTGCAAATTTGCGGTTCCCCAATTAATAGTTGATGTGCACCTTTGTACGCATTTACCTCCATTTACTGTGGCTATTAACTATACTATCTCGTCCTCCGATTAGTTGTGCCAATTTTTGTTATGTAGATACTCAGAATGAATCTGTATTATTGGAAATGCTCATATTCAGTTATATGGTTTATAAATCATGTTAGAATTCAAATGGTTTATAGATCATATTAGAATTCAAACTTACATTGAAATCATTCAAAACTCTTCCTCGCTTGTAAATCAGCGTAGGCGTCTACTGGATGGTTACTCCAAGAGAGAATTCTGCATACATTGTGACAGTTATTTGGTATGTAAAATTAGCTACTTCAGTAACTGTTGAAGGTGTAGTAATACCATGGAAAGCAAAAATAATTGCTGCGTGTGGGTAACACCATGGAAAGAAATGGTTTTTTTTACATTAATCATAACACAAAAAAATATATATATTATTAGCAATTTATTTATTGCTATCAGCATTGCTAAGTAGTTGTGGGTTAATCTCTTTTTCCGTTGGTTGTTGGTAACTAACATCGCACCACTATTTCAGCTAATAAGAAATTAAAAAGATATTAAAGGCACATTTCTTTTAACTTTCTAATATCCTTAATTGTGAGTCGGATTGAGGGCACGTTAAAAATTAGTATATTTTATTGGGATGCCAAGCTATTACCTTTATCACAATCCAATTCCTTAATGTAGGTAAATGGTTAATATTTTACTTTCTAAATATTCTTAAATTATATTAATTTGTAATACTTATTAATTTAAAAGAAAAATCAATGAGTAAATAAAATGGAGATTTAGTAATTAACGTGATGAGTAAATAGATTAAAGATTTGGTAACTAACTCGTGAGTAAATAGAATGGGAATTTATAACTAACTTGTGAGGAAATAGAATAGAAATTATGTAAAAGAATTCAAATATAATAATTTGTAATACATAATAGAAATTATGTAGAAGAATTCAAATATAATAATTTGTAATACCTATTTCTTAATTTTGTAGCCTCTAAATTTATTTCATAGAGTTGATATATAATTTTAAATAATTAAATGAATAATAATTTAAAAGAAAAATAATAAATAGATATTTAGCAATTAACTTGTGAATTATAATTATCTTATATTGTTCATATTTATATTTTGAGGAGAAATGTTGTTGGGGCTATTATCAAAAAGTGTAATGGGGGCTCTTGGTTAAAGTTAGTGTTTCAAGGGTAGTAAATAATTTTGCTAAGGATTGGTTGGGAATTTAAAAAAAATAAAATAATAAACCTAAACCCTTATCAGGAATATATGGTCTTGAGATGGATGGTATTTTACTATGGTCTGAACGGATGGTATGTTATGGTTCTTTCAAATGAAAGAAACTATATTGGCTTTACATGCTTTCATAAACATGGTCTAATTACTTTTTCTTAAACATTTTTTTTTTTCCTTCTTATATAATTTTTCTTTTTACTATGTCTTTAATAAGGTTTATTTTTAACTTGCTTTCTTTATTAAAAATATCAGCAAACATCACAGAGGTGGGTGCCTGTAAATTTGAATTGCCTGCAAATTTGAATTGAAGTGTTTCAGGAAATGCAGTGGCTTCCTTGATACTCTTCTACCTTCTGGAGTCCCATTAAGATGAGAAAAAATGCAGTTGGAATTAACTATGTAAATTCTTGTCATCTGGAGAGTGAATCAGGAGTGTGATTGGATACGTCGATAGAAAACACATTTACACATTTAATTCTCAACTTTTTATTTCATCAAAAAAACTAATTTTATCCAAATGGTTGTCTAGCCAGTGGTTTAATTGGCATTAATTTGTGTTGTGGAGGAGTTTATCTTATATATGTAGGTGGAGCCTTTGTCATTTCTCCAGAAGAACAACATTAGTTAAGGAACGCTTTTCATGAGCATAGTTGTTGATTGTGCGGACAAATTGATTTTGACATTATGTACTTTAATGAGAAGAATATAAGTATGTTATCATTAATTTCTATTGACAATAAATAAAAAATGGCGCAGTTGCACAGATAAAATAATGAAATAGGTTAAAGGTGATATTATTTTTTAATGCTGAAATTTGTATGTATGTTTGAAAGAAATGTTTTAATAAATGTTTATATTATTAAATCGTATAATTTTAAATGCAATTGGTTTTTTTTTCTTCTATTTTAATTAAGGAATGCTTTTCACGAGCAAAGTTGTTGATTGTATGGACAAATTGATTTTGACGTTATGTATTTTAATAAAAAATGGCGCCTGTTGCACAAAGAAAATAATGAAATAGGTTAAAGGTGATATTACTTTTAAATGCTGAAATTTGTATGTATGCTTGAAAGAAACGTTTTAATAAATGTTTATATTATTAAATCATATAATTTTAAATGAAGGTGGTTTCTTTTCCTTTTATTTTAATTATCTTTATATGTATTTATTTACATTAGTTTAGTTCTTATTGTATCTTTATATGGAGACACTTTTATGCATTTGCTTTATTTCTATATCATTCATCTATGTATGTATTTATGCAGCCATTAGTCACTTGGATTTGATTGTCTACCCATCTTTGAACATCTTTGTTATTGTGTGTGTACAAATAACCCAACTAGGGTCCCATATCTTCCCAAATATGTTGTGATAAAGATTAAGCTTGGGTGACATGTACTTGAAAAGAAACATTAATTGCATCCATTTTGATAAAGATTTGAACCTTAGAATCTGGTTTCTACATAAATAATTAATAAAAAATATACTATTTTTTAAACATTTTGTATTTTTCTAGATAATTAGTGATGGGTCCCACTTTCTCAATTTCTATATCCAATATTAAACTCCACACCACTATTAGTTTCATTCCCTTATTTTTTGAACTTTTCTATCTTGGTATTGACTTATAATATTACTCTTTCTAATCTTATGAAAATTTTAGGCCCATGGTTTTGTAGAAATATAACATCCACCATCTCAATAGAAGATTAATGATGAAAAGATCTGTTTTAAAGTAACACAAGATAATTTGAGGGAGGTATATAACCAGCACTATAGTATTTGGGCTTGGCATCCCAATGAATCATGGCATCATGCATTTTGTTCATAAAATTCTATGTTATATTCTAGAGGGTTGGTAGCTACATTGAATGGTTTCAAAAATGTCAATAGATTATTGTTCAATTAGTACTTGGTGCTATGGACTCTATGACATGGGACTACCTCCATAAATACTTGCATGACAACTAATCAAGAAAAAAAATGATAAAGTATTATGTCTAACCATGAGAGGAAAGCATGCCAACATATTGATATGGTGTATGAACTCAAGGACCTATACCAATACTTAAAGTCTACATAGGCTTTATGTGGATTTTAGTTCACATTTAAATATAACATATCATTTGAGTGATCGCACTAACATTAACATTGATCCAACACTCCAATAGTGCAAGAATAACATGACCGATACATTGTTATGATTAGAGCAAACTTACATGATAGGGGAAGGCACCAAGTGTTGTATAAACTACCATTCTCAATATCTTAGATACAGAGTGTAGCCATATATGCATAGGTTGGTGTACAAAATGATTTGAAAGAGGTTGTTGTATAGATTATAGTTGGCTATTTAAAATTACTCTATATGGCTTATGGAAAGATGGTGTAAGGTAAATGATGTGCTACCCAATAAGACAACACATGTAGTTGAGTAAATAGTGAGGGTATTAGAATGCTTATTCTATTTTCTAAACCTAACATAGATAGGAAAAAATAAAACACATAGGGTGAAGTTGTTGAGATAGTTTACAGCCTTGGTTCCAGACCACCAGATGTTCCACTTTATGTTGTGGCAAGGATCGATAATACCGATAATACCGATAATACTTTTGGGGTCAGCATGGAATGAAAATGACCCCAAAAGTATACCGATAATACCTGTATCATTGGGCAGCCGTAGGCAAATTCCACTCACAATGGCATGGGCTATTACCATACACAAATCCCAATGCCTTATGCTGGCCAGAGCAACTATCGATATTGGAAAAATAGAACGACAAGGACTAACATTTACAGCTATATCCAGAGTGAAATCGTTGAACAACCTTCGTATTCAGCCAATGTTCTCCTTTGAGAGATACGCAAAAAATGCATAACCACCCATACACAATTTTGAGAAAAGAAGAGGAAGCCCGATTACAACAACTATCTCTAAAAAGTCAAGGTACACGACTTTTTTCCCTTTCTCTCTCATGTCGCTCCTACTTATTGTTATATCAGCAATTTGTCTTTTACAAATTGAACATGCCCTCAACATGTTCATGTCCTTTGGGTAATTTTCTTACTTTATTGGCAAAAAAAATAGTTCCCATTAAAAGTGTTATAATAAATTGAACATGGAGCAATCATTGTACATGTCAACAAATAATGTTTCCACCTAACCATTCCATTTCTTTTGCTTTGCAGGCCTTGAAGCCAAATGGCATATATCATAGCCCCTCACCATCAAACACCAACAATCATACTATGTTTTGTTCACCAATATTTTGACTTTTCATAGCACACATTTTGTATATGATGAACTACCAACAAATGTATTTGGTCCAGTTGAGCTATAATGTTGCAACACTTCTACCATTTAAGATAATATATTGTGTTGTTCATCCACTTGCCATATTCAACTCTACTTACATCCCGCCACCCATTCACATTCGCTACGAATAATTACTCTTGCAAAAAACCAAATTCCACTTTCCCCATGCATTCTCCCCCGCTCTGCCCTTCGGATACACTACCATCGTATACCCTCCTATCGGCGTAACCATTGCGCCTTGCTAAGGTGCAAGCGCTAGTATATATCTTACCTTTCAATCTGTGGCAAATATCATCAAGCAGACATAATAATTAAGTTTCTAAAATCAATTAAAATATCTACTTTTCTTTTAATAAAGTTGTCAGTTTTTATATCTTATCTTTTAATTTAATTGGTGGCAAATATCTTAAAGCAAGCAATAATAGATTAATATTAAGATATAGAAGCTACTAACCATTCTCACAACCAAAAAAACTTCTGAATTTATCCTTCATGATGTCTTAAAGAAGTTATATAAATTTGTAGGTGCGTGAATGCATTTTTTTTTTTTTAAAATAATTGTTATTATTTGAAGCTCTAGTGGGAGAGGGGGAGTTTTAAATTATTTCCCAATTAAGTTTTCAATGCTCCTTTCTTTCATATTTAATTCTTTATTCTTCTGTTGATATTGCAGATAGAGGATGACAGATTATCAGAGGATAACCAAATCTTTTTGAGCAGACATAATCTATATATATATATATATATATAAATTCCATGCCATCATACAGATTTTATTCATACATAGCCTTCCCTATATTTAGAAGAAAATGGGATTCAGGCATATATATTGGAATCCTTTCGGACTTGAGTAGTCAAGTCCAAGCTGTGTCAAGTCCATTTGACGTTTAATTTCAGAAAAACAAAAAATTCTAAGAAAATTCGTGTAAATATATGTTGTTGTCTTCTAGCTGTCGTCTGCAAATAATGTAATTTAATAAGGAGTACATTATTTGCAGACGACAGAAGACAACCACCTATATTTAGGCGAATTTTCTTGGAATTTTTTGTTTTTTATGGACTCCTTATTAAATCTCCATGACACTTGGCAGCTAAATTAAGGAGCACTCCCCACTAAAATAGCTTCCCAATTTCCCAGCGCTTTTTCTAAACGGCTCTCTACATTCTTTGAAGATATTATGAAGGTTCCTTGAACTTGTGTTGTTTGAAGGTTTCTTGCAGAGGAGATTTTGCTTGGGGTCTGGAGGAGGATTATAAAAGGAAAGATAGTTGTATGCATCCTGGGTAATCTGGAGTATTTAAAGCATTCGCCAGCCTTTGTAAATTTGAATCTCTTGATATGGCTGAAAAGATTTGGGTATGTAGCATGTACTTATTTTTAATATTTCTGTTTTGATTGCTTGTAGGATTCTGTTACAGAAGCTAGGGATTGGAGGAGATGGCAAAGAGAGACAGTAACAAGACCTGGACGAGTAGTAACCATTGCTTTGACAGTGATAAAAATTGGTCCCTTACATCCTCGTTGCAGCTGTCTCCTCCTCCTCCTCCTCTAATGTGGAACAACGCTTTGGCATCTGCAGATGGGAAATTGTTTCACAGTTTTCCTGAATACGATACTTTGTCTAGGTCAGCCTCTGGATCACAGCTTCACTCATTGAACAATGTCCAAAATCTGGCAATGCCTCTTTCATCATCTTCTGCTGGTGATTTGCACTCTCTTCAGATGAAGGAAGAAGAAAATACACTGGCCATTTGTTTTCCAAATGAGTTTCCGTTGAATTTTCACATAGGACGAATCGATGAAACTCTGCAAAGTGCTCCTAGTGTGAGAGCCAACCGAAAGAGAAGAATGACCAGGAAGAGGAGAGTGGGCAGTATGACTATGGAAACAAATTTGCACCAGAACTTTCAACAATCTCGTTCTTTGGCTAAGGAATCTCAATCCACTGTGCACCGTCATAAGCCTAGAGGTCGAGATTCTAATGACAACAACGTAGACCTGCAGGAAAATGATCAGGTGGGTATGATGGATTATTTCACTTTAATGGGTTTTTTTTTTTTGCTACTGAGAATGCTAGTGTATGGAAAATTTGAAGATGGTAGGTGGGTGGGAAGAAAATGCTATGGTTTAAAGCCTTGATATCCATTCTTTTCAATACGAGTCTTTGCAGGAGATGGTGAAGAAAGATCTCAAGTTTCTTCTCCAGAAGGAGCTCCGAAACAGTGATGTAGGGTCTCTTGGAAGAATTGTGCTTCCAAAAGTGAGTGCAAGTTTTTTATAGAAAAATATTTTCTTAACATTTTTCTTGGGATTCCTGCCATTTAGAATGATAAAGTTGGAGTATGTGTTCTATTAATGTTTTATTTAATGGAAGAAGATATCTAGGTTATTGTTTTGGTTTGAGGAGAATTAAATAACAGAAAGAATCTCCATAAACACTGCAATATTTTTCTAAATGGAAAATTTTCAGAAAGAAGCTGAAGCCCATCTTCCCACACTTACTGCTGGGGAAGGAATGCTCCTACCAATGGATGATATTGATGGCACAAAAACATGGAACTTCAAACACAGGTTTTTATCAAAACCCATTTTGACCTAATTTTTTTCTCAGTGTTATTTGCATTTTCTTGAACTTCATTGAATCTTATACTATATCAATGAATTAAAACAGTGCTACTTCTTTCTAGGTTTTGGCAGAACAACAAAAGCAGAATGTACATCTTGGAGAACACAGGTGTGAGTATATACAATGTTTCTGTGTTATTCATTACTGTTGTCATTTAAACATAAATATAAATCTAGTATTTTTGCAGGAGACTTTGTAAAATCACATGATCTTACTCGTGGAGACTTTATAATGGTTTACAAAGATGCTGCTAGAGGAAAATATGTAAGAAATTTTTGGGTTGATATTACTGTAAAATGTTTTCATCCATTATCAAAGAATATGCATAGAAATTCATGGTAAGCACACTGTGGAATGTTTTCTGGAATAGGTAATAAGAGGAAAGAAAACTGGAACAAGTCAAGAAACCTCAGGCAATTCTAGTGAAAGAAACATAATCTGCTCATCCTCAAATGCGATAGAAGATGGTAATGGTAAATCTGTCAATGAAAATTGCGATGAGGTGAGCAGCAATGTTAACAATGTGTCTCTATCAACAGTGGAAAGTGAAAACATTGGTTTTACTGTGGAGGATGTTAACAATGTGTCTCTATCAACAGTGGAAAGTGAATGCATGGGTTTTACTGTGGATGATATATTCTATAAAGATTTTGCAATAGATTTTGCTGCCGGCATACCCTATTCTCCTAAACTGGAATCCATTCCAAGTTTTGGCTCTGATGAAATAGATTTTTCTACTGGCATACCCTGCTCTCCTAAACTGGAATCCATTCCAAGTTTTGGCTCTGATGAAATGTCCAGTGAAGAATTTTGGAATAATTAATTGCCAATGCAATAGAGTTATCACTTTGATGGAATCAGACAAAGAGAGCATATATTTTGTTGCTGAATTCCGAGGGAATGCCAATTAAGCTGGGCTGGAATGTCATCAGTGATATCACTTTGGAGAATTCAAGATTGATATTGTATTCTAACGGCCAGGTTAGAGGAGATATTCCCTTAAATTATTTTCCAGCTTATCAATTTTGTCAAGGAAAAACATAGCATTTTTCCTTTCTAAATTTATCATTTGCCGGCTACTAATATTTTGGTTTAACTACCACTTTTGATGTGAAATTCCTTCCTCAAAGTATTTTAGAGCTCTTTGTCAGCCCGGGTTCCAACCTCAGTATAAGACCGATCCCTATGTGACTAATAACGTTTCAATATTCCCTTGTATGTGCTTCATTTCGGGCGAAATAAAATAGGTACATGGTACAATTTCATAGATGTGTTGCTGTTGGTAATCATATAGAATAATTCTTTTCATTGAACTTACATAACAAATATGGTTATTTTGTCAAGGAAACTTTTCATAACCTTCTTACATATTAACTATCTAGGAAATTATCAATGATAGTACCTTATAACATGTTAGAAAGTTGACAATGCAAATTAATGCTTGAAGTAATACTAGAGAATATGGATTATTTAAATTTGAGAAAATGATTAATAGAGAATATGGATTATTTAAATTTGAGAAAATGATTAATGCATGCTATTTAATTATTAGTATGGAATATGAAACTATGATTGTTTAACTAAGATTATGATGCGGGTGATTCTTGTATAAATGAGTTATTTTCAAGAAACAAGATATAACGAAATTACTTGAGTAAAGTATGGTTACTAATGTGGTATTATATTTTAGCTACACAAACTTACTAATGACTCTCAGAGGTCCTAAGGGAAGCATGTGAAGAAGCAAGTCAAGGTAACGATATCAAATAAATGATCAACTTCAAGTAAGTATAAGAGGTAAGTATATGAGCTTATTGTGGATTATTGCAAATAAAATGTGAGGAAGCAAGTCAAGGTAATGATATCAGAATAAATGATCAACTTCAAGTAAGTATAAGAGGTAAGTATTTGAGCTTAATGTGGATTATTGCAAATAAAATTTATGGCCAATGGGGAGAAGGGAGAGACACCAAAACCCTGTTAAAGCACTTCATTTTTTTTTAAGTGTTGTTTTGCTAATGTTAATGTGATAGTTTATAGTGTCAATTGTCTTTTAATATTCAGGTTATTGATAATTTTGTTATTTGATATTTTCTTGGGGAAAAGTGTGTAATTTGATATCTTATTGGGAAAAAGTGTGTTTGATGTCAATGTGATAGTTATATTGTAAGTTGCTCTTTGGGCTATTGTTAATTTTGTCATTTGATAGTTTATGTTGTTCAAAAAGGGCACATTTTTAAGTAAGTTAAAAAGTGTTTCTAAGTGTTAAATTTTGCCTATAATTGTGTTTTTGAAAGTCCTAAGTGTGTACCTAAGGGTTAAACATCTTTTTGAGTCCATGAATTATATAAAACATGAGTTTTGAACCTTTTTAAATTCACTTTTTTGTTAGTGACGAAAATGGGAGTATGAAAACCCATGTGAGTACCATGCCTCTTAAATGAAAAAGAGGACATGTTGGTTGGAGGTTGGTGGGAGAAGAAATGGAAGAAAGTGTTGCAAGTATTGTTGGTTTTTCATATTGGCTTCTTTTGGAGAGCTTTGGGGGAAAAGACAAAAAAAGAGAGGAGAGGAGTTGGAAGGAAAAATGGTGTGAGAGGAGGAAGAAAGTGGAGGAAAATAGCAGATGGGATAAGAAAAGAGAGCTAAGTTTTTTCTTACCCTACTAAGCCATGGATGATTTGTTGTGTCTTCTTATTTTTGTTAAAAAAATTGGGTGTGATTTATTTATTTTGTTGAAGTTCTTACATTGCTGGAAATGACTCAAAATATTGGAATTTCATTTGTGAAATGAGTGTTTTAAACCCTTGAAGGGTTGAGGGTGATTTATTTTTTAATGGGTATTTGTCATTTTGGTGGTATGGGGTTTTTATGGGTATTTGTCATTTTGATGGTATGAGATTTTATGCAACTTGTGATGAGTTTGTATCCTTATGTTTGAGGTTAGATTATTGCACTTTAACTATGGGTTTGGTGATCTTTCCTTGGGGGTTGGCTAGAGCCTAGAAATGGCTTGATGATGCCAAGAAGGTTGGGTGGTGAGCTTGTACCATTCCATTGGCTTGATATTATCCATTTCTTCAAATGAGTGAGAGATGAGTTGCAATAGGTTAAATTTTTTTTTTTTAATGAAGCTTCAAGTTGCTTTTAGAATAGTATTTTAATATATTTACAAAAGCTAAGCAAGTTGTAATTTTCCTATATTAATGAGCAATGAAGAAATATGAAGGATGTAAGATTAGTAGTTGTTGGAAAATGTGAGAGATAACTTCTTGACTTGAGTAATTGATTTTGTGGCCTATGTGGGAAATTTTATTTTCTTGAATCTGTTGTAGTAGTTTCATTGTTTTTCTATGATAATAAAATGTACAAAACACACTTTCTATTTTATCCTAAATAAAACATATTTCTGCCTATATTTACTACTTCATAGTACATCACAAGAATTAAATATGATTTCACTTTGATATCTACATAAATAAAGAGGGTTGAAATGTCCATGTATCAAGATTATATTTTCCTCAGATTTAAAGATTTTCTAAAATAAAATGTGTCTCTTATATATATAAAAATATTCACTCTAAATAACAACTATATGCTTTATTTATAATATAATATAAAATTATATATATAAATATTAAATAATTGGTATTTTAGATAAAAGAAATGTGTCTTATGCATTAAATAATAAACATAAAATTATATTATTCATTTAAAATATATTATACCTAAAAAAATTTAAAACAAAAAATTAATAAATAATTGAAAAAAATTTAAAACAAAAAATATAAATATTTTGGGGAGGGGGAGAGGCTACGGCTCTCCACAAACCCCAGCCATGGCGGCTAGGGGATGGGGAGGAAACAACCTCCCCTCCTTAGAGGGGCACGGGCCCTATGGGGTGCCGTGACCTCTACCAAGGGGCACGACAACCCACAGCCTGCCTCCTCTATTTTTTGGAGAGATTGTGAAACCTCCATATCTGCAACACAAATAAACATCTCAAATGAAAGAAAGGATGGAGAAATGAAAGAAATGAGAAATCAAGGAACAATCAAATGCACCCTGTAGTAAGCAACCCTGTTGAGACTATCCTCTCATCATCTCCATCATCTTTATGATTTAGGGCAACATGAAGTTTCCCTAACATCCAAGGGTTCAAATTAAAACAATCTAATGGCCAAGATTTGGTGCACATCTATTAACAACTAATTTGTCATTATATTAATTAAACTCACCTAACTTTATAATTTTACTTTGGTGGAGGACAAGATAAATAGGGACCACTTAAAGTCATTTTAGGAGACTTTTAAAAATAAACTTTATTCTTCTTAAAATTTTAAGATTTAAACAAAAAAAATAAAAATCAAACTAAATTAGAAATTTATGTTAATTGATTTTTTTTCTTTTTGAAGAAAAAACACATCAAGTCAAATTAGAAGTTTTTATTAATTGATTTAATTAGTGAACTTTAAGTAAAAAAAAATTATCTTTAAATAAAATAAAATAAAATCCAGTAATGGTGTGGGTTAGAGTATTCTTTTTCTTTAATATTTCATAAACATTGTTTAAACAACAATATTATTATTATTAAGGTTTAAACATTGATATTGATGGCATTGAACAATAATAATTTTATCAACATAAATATTTATATTTGGGGTGATAATTAAAAATATTTTAATGGTTATTATCATTTATTTTATTTTATTTTTCCTTTATTCCTTTATTTATAATCATCCAGATATGATTGATCGGTGAGTAAATTAATGAGTAGATAATATATCCTTAATAATAACCTATGAATTGATAAATAAATAATAATATTACTAAGCATTAAATAAGTAGCAACAATAGTAATAATTTTTAATTTGGGATTGAGTATTACCATTAAATTAGTGATTGAATGTAGGCAACACCATGGTTAATGCATAATGCAACTTTAAACAATAATAGTCCTTTATTATGTTAAAAGATGAACAACTAGTAACATATTACTTTTAGTCTAGTAGATTGATTAATAATAGACTTATTATTCTTAATATAAATATTCATTAATGCTAAAATTATTGTGCAACAATGTTAATACGAAATGTGAGTATACTTCATAAAATTATGGTCATAATGACAAAGATATTGTCAAAGATATTTGAAGCTACCAATCAAGTGTTTATGAATGTACTTGTGAGAGTTGTTCACGCCAAAATTAATTTTATAAGATGAGTTAGTGCTATATAAAAGTAATAAAAATACTTTTGGCTATGCTTGGAGCTATGAAATTTAGCACATAAAGAGAATATGTATATCTGGGATAGAATAGAGGGATGATACTAATCACCTCAATAGGTCATTCCCTAGAGGGATTAAAATGGAATTGAAAATGAATATGAAATCTAAACTTTTATTAAACTCCCTTTTTCACACATTTAAGTATTTGAATGTAAGGATAAATGGTTTGGGAAAATTTGAAAATATTTATAAGTGGAACTCACTATAATATTAGATTTAATAATGATATTAAATTATATGCATGACAATGCCAATCCTAGTGGTCATACTTTTAGTATCATTCCAACCCCTGTAGATGAATGATATTACTTATATGGATACCATGAAAATTTTGGGTTATTGTTACACCATAAGCACTTGAGAGATAAATAACTTAATTAATGCATTTCAAAAAAATTATAGGTTGTGTTCTTGTTCTGAGTGAAAATTTTTGGGCATGACACTTGATACCAGAGATAAATAACTTAATTAATGTATTTAAAAAAATATATATGGTATCTTACATGGCATTTCAAAAAAATTATAGGTTGTGTTCTTGTTTTGAGTGAAAAATTCTGGGCATGACACTTGGTATCAGAGCCCAGGTTGGAACACTGAGCACTTGCTATGGAAGTAAGATGTGTCTTAGCTAATATGTATGTGGTCATCAAGTGAATTTCATTGCAATGATTAAGTCTCAAATTGTCTCCAACCTAATAATTTTTTTAGGGGCTATCTTGTGTGAAAACATTGGAATCTAATTGGAATTAATCATCTTTATTAAAATTTATAAAGCCATGTGAACCAAACTTAAGTAATTCTAAGTATTTAATGAGAAGTAACTAGGAAAAAGAAAAAAAACTTAAATTGGTGAAGGTGAAACCCTCAAGTATATTATGGTTATACAAAGTGATGTGCCTATTAGAAAGTATGTTAGTCCATTTAATAAGTTTGATTGAATCTATCACTATTGATGCCCCTCTCTTAAACTTTAAAAAGGTGAATATTGTTGTTAAATATGGCTATTAGGGATTTTGTTGGGTTAGTGAAATAATATGATACACTTCAATATCTATGATTAAAGGAACCTAAATTCTTCAATCAAAATGACATGAATGATTTTGATAGGGAAGTTGAATTATTTGAATTGATGTGGATAGTAAAGTATACCCTTGAATAATAAAATAAATTATTGTATAGTTCAAATTTAGAGAGGAAATCATTTCGATCAAGCTTATAAAATGTAAGGGAATGTTTAGAGACTAGTTATAGTTTCCTCCTAGTGGGCCTTAGGTAAGATTTAAATTGAAAATCATGGTTGTTTAATCAAAAATGATGAAGATGAGGTTAGTGTCTAAATTGGAGGCAACTTAATTAAGAAATGTTAGCTCAACCTAAGACACTGGTATTAAGAACTTTCTAAAACTCCCTTGAGTAACCTTAAAATTGAAGAATTTATTTACCCATAAATATGCCTAGCATGTTGCAAACCCTAGTTATTAGAGTAAGTTTGTCATAAGTTTTACTTGCAAATAAGCTATGTGTTCAAAAAGTGTACCATGCTAGAAACATCATAACTCTCATCATGTATGCATGTGAAACACCTCTTGTGTTAATTAGATAATGGATAAAGAAGTAATTGAGGTTGTCACTTTGAAAGTACATCATCCTTGGTTCTATGAGGAAGTGTTAGAATTGATCTTGTACTTGTACTTTAGACATCATTAACACATAAGTCTCCTAAAACTTATTTAGATTATGATTCAATATAAGAAAGAGTCCTATTGAATGCTTAAAGTTCTAATGTGAGTCAAATTGTGGTTGGTAGGTAAGATTGCATGATTAAGAACATCAACTAATGATTGAAACCTTACGTTGTATGGTAAATCCTACTTTTAAAAGGGGTAAAATTGGATTTTACTTGGAATTGAAGGGTGGGACTTTAAATTCATTTCAACACTTTTGAAAAAAACAAGACAACCTAGTAAACTTAATAGTGTTTTAACAACACCCAACCCTTTTTTTGTTGTTAAAAGAGTAAATAGAAAGAAAAACAAAGTGATCACTAAGATTCGAGCCAAAGGTAAATGCATAGAAAGATTCAATTAAGATATATTTGTGAGGTTCATTAGACGTGGCATTAAGTTATTCCCTTATAATTGGACATAAAATATTGGTGAAGGGACCTTGTCAAAGTGAGAATTTGATGATTAAAACATTATCTAGGACACATGCTTTTAATACTCTTCTTATAAAAAGGTTAAATATTAAAGGCTTGTTAGTGCCAAAATAAGAAACGATACATGTCCTAAAGGAAGTAATAATGTATTCAATTTGTTTCTAACCTTGAAGGTTGTATACATGTCAAACTATGGAATCTATAAATTGAGTAATGAACTAAGGAATCCTGTCCCAAATAAATCTATAAATTGAGCAGTGAACTATGTATGATTCATGATGTATTAGGTGATTGGGAAATTAAAACATAAATAAATAAATAAAAGCAACCCAAGTTGTGTATTGGTTAGTACTTAATTATGGAAAAACATATACACATGAATATAATGGAGAAAACATAAAGGTATTCAAAAATTTTAAGAATTTTTTCTCATTGAGGATTAGTTGGAACGGCGATGGTAAAAATGATGACTATAACATGTGATTAAGTGGTTCAACCTTAAATAGTGAAATGCGAGATTGATGAAAAAGATATTAATAAGATATGAGAATTAGTATTCCATGATTATCATATGTTTCATACATTGTGATGTTCAATGAAAATGGTTAGCTATCTTCCTTATTAAGTAGGAAATATTTTTAGCATGTGGTGGAAAATATATTTGAATTACTTGCATTAATATATTGGGAACATAACAAACATAGTTGAGTAAAAGAGGAAGAATGGTATGGAAAAATATAGAAAACCAATCTTGATATTAAATGTGATGTTAAACACTAACTTAGTAAGATAAGAAGTGTGGTGAACTATGTATTGTTAAGCTATAGTTGTACATCTTCTAGTGGTTTCTTGTATTATGAAAAGTTAGTAGATTTTTGAAAAGTTGAGATGAGAGGTGGATACTATCTAAAGAAAATAGAATATGTTTGAGTGCATTGCTCTTGTTCTATAATGCGGTGAATTTTGTAAAGTGTATTGTGTTATGACATGTGAAGTGAAAAACCAGTAAATGTGTTGTCCCCCAAGTATGAGATATAGGGTATCTAACTTGGGATAAGAGTGAGGGGTGTCAAGTATGACCCCTTATGTGTACCCTTTGTGATAACCCATTGTGTAAGTCAGTTAATTGTGAAATAATGTAAACATGATATGTGTAGATGTGTGTCTAGCAAGTGAAATGTGAAGTAATTATTTGTGTAAGTCTTGTTCATATGTTAAATGTGCACCCCTAGCATATGGCTCCCCTATGGGATTGAGATTCCTGCTAGTGTAAATAGGGGTTGAGGGGTGAGAGAACCCCAAGGGGGAACTCCATGGCTTACCTTGGTCATGTTCCTAACCTACTCCCCCACATATGAGAACCACACTCACTGGTTCATAGTGCAAGCCTAACCTTGAGATTTGGTACCCTACCGGGTTGAGGATGATTTGCGATGTGCCTTGGTTTAGATTGAATTCTCTCATAGGTGGTTAGTATTCGTAGTTCAAGGGTATGGCAGATAAGCCAACCTTCAAATTGTTGGATATTGATAGTATTGGGATCCAGTCAACAAACATATGGGTAAACTTGTATCATCTATAGATCATTAGGGAAAAATTTCAAGTAGTGGTAGTTAGTATGATGTACGATGTACAAATGTGGACTATGAGATAATTACATGTAACTTGCATATGGGACATTTCATGGCAGAGGATTGTAAGGAAAGCTTAGGTGTGGAAAAAACTTTCCTAATTCCAAAACTCAGGGAAGAATGCAGATATGACTTTAAATTTTTACTTACAGTTTAAACAGATACACTTGAAAAGAATAATAGAAAAGAGAAATGAACACATACACAATTGGACACCATATTTATGTGGGAAAACCCTTACAGGAGAAAAACCCACCACACCAAGAAAAGTCTCTTTGTATTACAGTAAAAAAAATTACATACATAGATCGAACTTCACTTTTTGATGTCAAGTTAATAGCAGCAACATTTCCTTGATCAACCTTGTACAGAACATCCCAATGCTCTCATAAGCATACCATGAATTCACTCTAATCAATTCATGTTCAAAATGAACAACTCTATCATTACTCGAACAAATCATCATCATCCGTTATAGAGTATAATCCATTTTTTCCACAGTCTGTTGATCTTCACACAAGAATGGTCACAACAGTTCAACTGCCAATAGTTCAACTGCAAACCACATAGGACAGTCATTTGGTCAAAAATTTCAATCTGAATCACATGTCGGTGAGACACCTGATCGTGTCTCCCTGATGCCAAAAAGGCCGAACTCAAAACCATCGAAAAGACCAAAGCTATCAGCAACATCCTGAGAAGTCATATAGATCATTCAAGTCTCCCTGATGTCACAAAGAAACCAACTCTCCTTATCGGCAAGAGTCATATCGAGTGCAAACCTTTTGGCCAGACTCACTCTAATGCTAAGAGTTCACACCGATGTTCATCACGTGCAAAAACTATCAGCAAGACCATCACTATCAGCGAGAGTTCATATCGAATGCATACCCATCGGTGAGAGAAACAGAATCAGAAAGAGTTCTCATAGAAGTTGCATACCCGTCAGCGAGACCACAACCATCGACATGAGATCATACCAAGTGCATACCCGACAGTTCATATTACTCTGATATGTTCATCGAGCATAGTCTCTTTGAAATTCACTGAAAACCAACCTATCAACACATCAGAATGAGTTAAGAATCTCTCACTGAAAACCCATGTCTTGCCGATGACTACCATCAACAAGACAGATCCAATGTCTCATCAAATTTGATCTTTTGAACATAGCTTCTTGTCGGCAAGACATTCTGAGGGTCTCACTGATTTTTCTCTTTTAGGAGTTTCATGTCAATAAGTTTGAGGCACATTTTCCAACAATCTCCCACTTGATGAAGATCTTACTGGCACCTCTAGATCACAACAAAACTACTAAAATTCATGGGAACCAAGGCTCAACGAATTGGCACACCACCTATACTTGTCTGTGCTCACTAGTTTCGTCAATGCATCTGTAACATTTTCCAGAGTGTCCACTTTTTCTAAAAAGACCTTTCCATCCTCCACCATATCTCATACAAAATGATACTGCACATCAATATGTTTCATCCTAGCATGGAAAGTAGGATTTTTTCTAGACAAATAGCACTCTGACTGTCACAGTAAATTGTAATTTTCCCTACATCAAACCCAATGTTAGAACACAATTTTTTTAACTAGATTGCTTCTTTACAGGCGTGTGTTGCTGCCATGTATTTTGCCTCTGTAGAGGACAAAGCAACTACAACCTGTCGCTTACTCATCCAACTAACTGCACCACCATTCATCATGAAAATATATCCAATGGTGGATCTTCTACTATCAATGTCCCTTACCCAATCAGAACCCACATACCCTCAAATGCTAAGAGTCCTCTGTGATTCAACCAAATTCCCATGGTAACACAAAGCATATCCTGAAGTACCCTTTAGATATCTAAACACTCCTTTCATAGCATCCCAATGTGTCCTTCCAAGATTTTCCATAAAATGACTAAGAACTCCCACTGCTTGGGCAATGTACGACCTTGTATAGACCATTGCATATATTAAACTTCCAGCTACACTAGCATAAGGCACTCTGGTCATGTCCTCCATCTCGGTAGAAGATTTTGGACAATCTTCAATAGACAGCTTTGTTCCACGAAAACTGGAACAACTAGTTGTTTGCAATCAGTCATACAAAATCTCTTCAAAATAGTATTAATATACTTACTTTGGCTAAGCCAAAGTTTTCTACTCTTTTTGTCCCTGGTTATTTCCATTCCTAGAATATACCTGGCTGTACCAAGATCTTTCATTTCAAACTTTGTAGACAATTGAGATTTTAGATCAAAAATCATTAACTTACTATTGCCTATGAACAACATATCATCAACATAGAGAGAAATAATAAGAACATGATCATTTTCATCTTTGAAGCACATACAGTGATCTATTTCAATCTTACAAATCCCAATGAAAAACAAACATGTCAAACTTCTGGTACCACATTCTAGGAGATTTTCTTAATCCATATAGAGATTTTTTCAGCTTGCAAACTAGATTTTCTTTACCTTTTTCCACAAAGTGCTTAGGCTAGGACATATAAATCTCTTCTTCAAGGTCACCATGGAGAAATGTTGTCTTCACATCCATCTGTTCAATCTCTAAGTCATACGTTGTTGCAAGTGACAAAAGAAATCTGATAGATGTTAGCTTAGCTACGGGAGAAAAAATTTCCCCATAATAAATTCCCTCTACCTAGGAATACCCCTTCGCAACCAACCTCGCCTTATACTTTTCCACATTGCCATCTAGACTGATTTTCTTTTTAAATACCCATTTGCAGCCAACAACATTTTTGCCTTCAGGTAAGGGCACCAAACTCCAAGTGTCATTCTTTTCTAATGACGCCATTTCTTCATTCATGGCTTCCAACCAAGAGTGTGAATCAAACATTCTAAATTCCTCTTTGATAGTCCTAGGCTCATCAGTGCTAGAAATTAAAGTATAGGCACAAGTAGAATCTAACATAGAAAACCCATACCTATCAGGTTGCTTTCTTTCACTTGTTGACCTCCTCACGGGCTGAGGTTGAGGTTGTTGTTCTTCTTCAAAACTCTCAGAACTACTTGAGATCTCCTTAGTTTCAGGTACATTTTGAATTTTGAATTCCTCTTTATCTAGTGTTGGAGGAATTTCAACTACATCCTTTTTATTTTATGATTTTTTCTCTCACTACAAGTCCAATGTAGAAGGCTTCAACTCATGAAAAATAACACTTCTACTGTACAAAAACCTTCTCTGTATCAGGATTCCAAAGCTTGTATCCTTTTATGCTAGCACTATAACCAATAAAAATACATTTAATAGCCTTGTTTTCCAATTTAGACCTTTTTTCATTTGGCACATATGCATATTCCTCACAGCCAAAGACACAAATGTGTCTCAAAGAGGGCTTATTTCTAGACCATGCTTCCAAAGGTGTTTTCTCAACAAGAGTGGAATTAGGAGAACAGTTTATTAAATAACATGCTATTGCAACTGCCTCAACCTAGAAATTCTCCTCCAAGCCAACACTTCTCAGTATACTTCGTGCTCTTTCCATTACTGTCCTGTTGAACCTTTTAGCAACTCCATTTTGTTGCAAAGTGTAGGGTGTAGTTTTATGTCTTTTAATTCCATGATCTTTACAGTACCTTTCAAACTCATCAAAACAAAACTCACTGCCATTGTTATTCCTTAAACATTTTATTTTTCTTCTAGTATGATTTTCCACAAGGTTTTTAAATTCCTTAAAATGACTGAATACTTTTGATTTACTTTTCAAAAAATAAACAAATTCCCTTCTTGAATTATCATCAATGAATGATACATAATATCTTGATTTAGACAAAGAAGGAACATTTATCGGACCAAAAACATCAGAATGTTTATAGTCAAGTAAACTAGAAGATTTATGAGGACTGGAGTAAAAAGAAACATGGTGTTGTTTACCATATATACAATGTTCACAAAATTCGAATTTGAGGTTACAGTCATCAAGCCCCTCAACCAGGTTTTTATTTTTCAAAGTTTTCAAACCTTTTTCTCCAATGTGGCCAAGCCTATGATGCCAGAGCATAGTCTTTTCTACTAGAAGTTTAATTTCATAGAGTTTGCACTATCAAGAACATTTTCCTCCTTTCCTCCATGAGTAGCCTTTTGTGACTTTGCAGAGAAACTATTGCATTGAAAAACAAGTGCATCCAGCTTATACAAAGTACCAATATGAGCACCCCTAGCTAGCACCATTGAGCCTCTAGTAATTTTGTAGCCATTTCTAGAGAATGTGACCTGTACTCCAACATCATTTAGCTTACTAACATAAAGTAAATTTCGTGCCAGACCTAGTATATGCATTACATCATTGATTCCCTTCACTCTTCCATCAAGGATTTGAATTATGACTCTTCCACGACTAAATATTTCCAAAGATGAATCGCTTTCCAAATACACCCTTCCACCATCATATTTTTCATACTTAGTGAACCAGTCTCTATGAGATGTCATGTGGAAAGATTCTCTAGAATCAATTAGCCAGACATCATCTGATGCCTGAGTAGCCAAGGATGCAATGAAAGCATTTGCATCACTTAGAGAAGAATCATTGTCAAAATTCTTCTTCTTCTTCTTTTTCTCCTCTTTGCAATCCTTTCAGACATGACCAGGTTGCCCACAATTCTAGCACTTCACCTTGGAATTCTTACTAGGATACTTTGATCTCCCTTCTAATTTTGATTTGGACTTCTTGTCCTTCTTCTTGCCTTTTTCTTTCGATCTGCCTCGAACAACAAGAGCCTCCTTCACCATCTCAGAAGATTTTCTTCTCATCTCTTCTGATAACAAAGAAGCAACAATATCTTCCATCTTAAAAGAGGATGTCTTACTCCCAATAGCCATCACCAAGTGATCCCAATAATCTGGAAAAGAACATAACAATAACATACAATGATCTTCTTCATCAACCTTCACACCCATAGATGCTAACTGAGCAATCAACATGTTGAAATCATTCAAATGATTACCAAAAAATGCTCCTTCCTACATTTTCAAATAGTACAACTTCTTCTTCAAGAACACCTTATTCACCAAGGACTTGCACTGATAAATAGCTCCCAATCTTTTCCACAAAGAAGATGATGTCTTTTCTTCATGAACGTTTAGAAGAATAGAGTCTGCTAGATAGAGCCTTATCAGGCCTTTTGATTTTTGATCTACGAGGTCCCAATCCTCTTGCTTCATGCCTGTAGGTTTTGTTCCAGACACAGCAAGCCAAAGATCATGATCAACTAACAGATCTTCCATTTTGAGTTTCCACAACTCAAAATTGCTGCCATTGAATTTCTCAATTTCAATCTTTCCTAATGTGCTTTCCATCTTAATCTGTAATTCAAATTACCAGAATTCTACAAGACTCCCACTGAACAAAATTGACACAAAAAACCTAACCTACCCACAAGGATAACACAATTGGCTAGGCTTTGATACCACTTGTAAGGAAAGCTTAGGTGCGAAACAAACTCTCCTAATGCCAAAAATCAGGGAAGAATGCAAATATGACTTAAAATTTTTAATTACAACTCATCAAGATACACTTGAAAAGAATAACAGAAAAGAGAAATGAACACATACACAATTGGACACCAGATTTACGTGGGAAAACCCCTACGAGAGAAAAACCCACCACACCAAGAAAAGTCTCTTTGTATTATAGTAAAAAAAAATCAAATACAGAGATCGAACTTCACTTTCTGATGTCAAGTTAACAGTAGCTAGATTTCCTTGATCAACCTTGTACAAAATGTCACAATGCTCTCATAAGCATACCATGAATTCACTCTGATTAATTCGTGTTCAAATGAACAACTCTATCATTACCCAAACAGATCATCATCATTCGTTATAGAGTATAATCCATTTTTTCCATAGTTTCTTGATCTTCCACACAAGAATGGTCACAATAGTTCAACTGCCAACGGTTCTCCTTCCACTTCTCTCATTGGTTGAAAACAGATCACATAGGAAAATCATTCGGTCAAAATGTTCAATCTGAATCGCATGTTGATGAGACACTTGACCATGTCTCCCCGAGCCAAAAAGGTCAAACTCAGAACCATTGACAAGACCAAAGCTATCAGCAACATCCTGAGAAGTCATGTAGATCGTTCAAGTCTCCCCGATGTTACGAAGAAACCAACTGTCCTTATCGGAAAGACCACCACCATCGGCAAGAGTCATATCGAGCACAAACTTGTTGGCTGGACTCACTCTAATGCTAAGAGTTCACACTGATGTTCATCACGTATAGAACTATTGACAAGAGCATCGCTATTGGAAAGAGTTCATACCGAATGCATACCCGTTGGCAAGAGAAACACAATCGGCAAGAGTTCTTACCGAAGTTGCATACCCATTGTCGAGACCACAACCATCGGCAGGAGATTGTACCAAATGCATACCCGACAGTTCATATTACTCTGATATGTTCATCATCTAGGGTCTCTTCGACATTCACTAAAAACCAACCTATCGGCACATTGGAATGAGTTAAGAATCTCTCACCGAAAACCCATGTCTTGCCGATGACTACCGTCAGCAAGACAGATCCAATGTCTCAGCGACTTTGATCTTTTGAACACAGCTGCTTGTCAGCAAGACATTTTGAGGGTCTCATCAATTTTTCTCTTTCAGGAGTTTCATATTAGTAAGTTCGAGGCACATTTTCCAACAAGGATCTATGGATTGGTTATTTAGCAAGTCCTAGGTTGTGTGGGACTATGCTTTTTATTCATTATATGGTCACTATGTTATTATTATGTGGTTTGAGACCACCATGATTATGCATGCTTCTATATATATATTATGTGGTTTGAGACCACTATTCCCCTCCTCCCCTTGGGTGGCTTTAGTAAAGTCACATAGTGCATGTGATGTGCAATTTTGTGAAAATGTGATTTATTGCTATTTTATTTATTTACAATTTTTTTCATTAATTTAAGCCAACAGTATTGAATTTTAATGTTAGGCTACTTAGTCATTTCGGTTTCATTTGGTCCTCTTTGCCTCAAGGACTTTCTTAATCACTTCTTCTTGATTGGAATTTTGCACCATTGCTCATTGAAATGTTGAATTTTTTATTTCTTATATGAAATTTTTATCATGAATTTGGTTTATGATTTTACATTATTGGTTTGACATTATTGTTTGAGGCCTTCTTATGATTTACAACTATTGGCTCAGGTGTCGTGATGTGTTCTATGTAAACTACCATATCCAGGAGGGATCCCTAGTAGGTCGTATAGGGGAGCAGATGGCTTGGGGAATCTTATTGTGACGATGGGAGTTGTAAATGGGACTGGTATGGGACAGTCATAATCCATTTCTCCCTATTTTTCTATGTGAGTGATTACTTGTGTACCTTCCTTTTGGAGGCTATCCCCCTTACACAAAAAAGAGGAAGGTACTAGGAAATGCATGGAGGGGTCCTTAGAGAAGGTTCTTGAGACCACCTTTCCTATTATGGTCATAACATTATAGCATACAGTTTCATCAGATACAAGGTTGTATAATGATATGGTACACATTGATGGCACATTTTCTTTACTTATATTCAGTATTTTTTGGCTACAGATTCTATAGTATTATGGTCATGTGGACTATTCATGGGCACTAAACATAGTTCATCCTCATAAAACCCATAGTGTGAGCCTTGTGATGTGAATCATGTGTGGTTAATTCTCATTTATGTATTAAAACCTAGTCTATGTGATGTTGACTAATTGTGTTCTAAGTGATAGAGTTATGCATAATGAGATGATGTTAAGCGCTCCTTGAAGAATGTTGAGAAGTACAATACAAATTCAGAATTTCTTAGCTGAAATTAGTGTTATATGGTAACCATTGATGATGAGACTATTGACTTTTATGATATTGAAGTGGACCTTAATGCATATGGGTGACCTTACTTTAGATGATTGTGGTATCGATTTGAAAGATTATGTGAATTGTGTAACCTTCTTGCGTTGAGTTGTATATGAACTATATTTTGTGGGATGGATTTTTCCTTTTAATACAAGGATGCTAACATTGTCAAAGAAATTATTCTGAAATTATATTCCATTCTTATATTTTGATGATTTTCAAGATTATGTAATGCTCGAAAATTGATGTTCATTTAGCCACATGATTTACCAAACTTAATACATTCCAAGGATATTAAAAGTAAAAGATAGACTTTCCATAATTGGTCAAAAGGAAAATTCAAAATATATTTCCATTCATGTATGAAAGTTAAATAAATTTATATAGCATTAAGGATCATTGCAATGATATACATATGATTGCCATTCACATATCAATAAGATTCTGTAAATTTTCTCAAGTTTTCAATTACATCACTAACTTTCAATCAATACATCTATTTCAATGTTACATCAAATATTTCTTTTTAATACATCTATTTCAATGTTACATTATTGAATTACAAATAAAATTACATTTGCAAGTGGGCTTTTCAAGCCATTCCAAATAATACATGAATACATTTATAAAAAATAAATCTCTGAACCTCAACCGCCATGACACCTCTGGTCTTCTCGCAAGTTGGTCCAAGAGTGTGATTAAGGCGCCTTTTCTGCCCAACCACGAAGTACAATACTTCCCCAGGTTTCTTCCTAACTTGAAGAAATCCCCGGCCCTGCACGAGGAGCCTAGCAACCTGAAATAACATCGTAGGAGGAAACTCTAGATGCAAGCCTGATGCCTATATGCATTCCTAACATGAAAATCACATATTTCATGCAAACAGGAGGTGGTAGAGACCTATATGCATTTAGTTCTAGGCTTTTAATTCCATCTTTTTCAATGGTGCAAGTGCTTGGCCAAGCAAAAGTAAAATAAATGATAGTTTTACAAAAGATAAAACTACCGTCTCTATGGTTCCACCTTCGGCATCCTGTCCCAGAAGTTTCTCAAAATACAATGAATAATTCATTTCCATCTAAGCTCACTTTCAAATTTACACATTTCTAAATTCAAAGAAGTTTCATCATTTTCGCAATGTTTTCACAAAGATTGACAAAATAGCTTCATGTGTGCAATCAGTAAATAAAGTTTTCTTGTATAATTTTCAAGTGAGTTTACAATGCAAAATAATTTCAATTCCAATTCTATTTTCTAAATTAGTTTTGGACACAGTAAATAATTATGATAGTTTCAGCTAAATAGAAAATTACTCTTTTAAGAAAAGCTCTCTAATTGTGTTTTAAATATCCTACATTTGCTAAAAAGTTTCAAATTCAATTGTAACCATAGTCTTGTGTGTGTTCTCTAAGTTCAAATATGATATATGAATTTTCTTACCATGCACCGATATTCAGAAAAGAATAGATAGTTTGAGAAGAAGATAAACAAAGTAGATAACTAGATTCGTATACAAAAGCAAATTTGCGATTCAACTCAGAGTTATTTTGTATGAATTTATTCTACATTTTCAGCATTTCAACTTGAGATATAAGAGTTTACTATACAAATTTTCTTATATATCAGTTGTGTTTGTATGTACATATTTATGTATAAAATATCTACATGCATAAAAACATGCATAAAAGACTTATAACAGATAACTCGTAAAGAAAACTTGGGTACAATGTTGCATTTTCTAAGTGATACCAATGCTAAAAGGTAATGTTTTCTGTGGTAATACAATGATTTCAGTACCAGGTATGTGTATTTATATCTGTATATATATATACCTGTGTGTGTATATATCTATATGTAAATATACTTATATATAAATATGCATTTATTCATATAAATTTATGTGCAATACCATTGTCATTGAGCAATATTTTAGTGCGAGAAAATCGAGTTTATAACAAAATATGAGTTTATATGTTTGTGTATATGTATATGTATATATATATACAAATACATACATATTTTTATGTGTATATAGTTTATATATATAAATCATATGAAATATACAAAAAATAACATAAAATAAAATCATTAAGGTGGACTGTGCTTTCAACGCACCAGCCGAAACTAAATTTCACGCAAGTTATAGGCAGCTTACAATTCAATTGTATGTTATATAATGTATACCTTAAGGGCTTACGCCCCCTCATAGGGAGGCGCTGCCTGTGGAAGGCATCGCTTCCTCCACAAGCCACGGCCTGTGGAGGGAGTGTTGTCTCCCATAGCACCGCCCCTCCCTTATGGGGAGGGCACGGCTGGGGATAAGCCCAGCCCATCCCCCTTCACACAAACAAAAAATCAAATACCAAAAGTTTGATTTCAACAGAAAACTATAATTGTGAATCCATAAATTCATTTTTTGAATATGATAGAAGTATTCCATATTTTATGCCAATGTATATTTATCTAATATATGTTTATATATATTTTCATGTATATGCACACAGAGAGATTATGTGTGCATATATATGTAAGTATATATACATTTATTTATTTAAAGAGCTTCTATGAAAAGAAAGAATAATCTGGAATGAATTAATAAGTTACAGTTCGCAAAGGAGAAAACCCCAACTTGAAAGGGATAAAATTATAGAAATTCTTTCAATGCACTCAGGAAGATGAAATATTCTCTCAAATTTTAACAACTTTTGCATATAGTATAAACACTTTGCATTCAAAATTCTTTAGAGGTATTTGCATATTTCAACAAGAAATGTGGGTAAGGAATAAAGAACCTAAAAATTACGCTTCCAGTTGAGATTGGAGATGCTCTTCAGCCAACTTTTTCTTTTGCCTTCTTTCAATTTGGTTTTTCAGAGAAAACCTCTTCTTCTTCCTTTTCTTCAATTGCTTTCCAGCTCTCTATCTTTTCACTATTTACCCCAGTTTAATTCTCAACATACTATTCAAAAAGGTTCAACATTTACTTGGCATCCATTAGAGCAAAGTTGCAGAGCTTGTTTTCAAGATTATTTTCAAGAACCGTTACCTTCTCGGGCACTCACTTCCCTTTTTAAAATTGCTTTTCCATTCACAATTTCCTTACCTAATCTTGAAAATGTATTTTAAAATTAATAATAATTTCCAATTTATTTGCATGTAAATCCCATTTTGAAAATATTTACTCAACAATATAAATAAATATCTTAAAACTTAATGTTTAACTCATAAACTCCAAGTTTAACACAAATTAAAAGAATAGTAGCATGCATTATTATTTAAATCAAGAATCCATAATTAACTTTTAATTAACGCTTCATCCTTTATTTTACCATGCTTTATTCTATTTAATTTACTATTTATTATTTAATTTGCAAATACTTCAAAATAGACACACAAAAGTTAGACATTCCTAAGTGCAGTCTATATGAAACTAAGTGCATGTGTGTGATCAAGAGATCTTCTTGCTTTGTCTTGTCAAGATGCTAATCACCTCTCCTTAATCACACCCTTGGTATTCAACTTCCTGCAATTCAAGTACACTCAGGCACACAACAATAATTGAATTAGTATCACATCAAGATATAAATAAAGCAATGCATTACATTAATGAAAATGTTTCTACTATTTTTTGCTTCATATTCAAAATAAAACACATTCAATAATTTTCAACTTTCATAATTTAAATAAACACTTTCATTTATCTCCACGCCAAAATATCATCATATTAATCATTACTCTATCAGGCACAACAAAACATGTAACAAATCCACTCAAAGCCAAAAAGTAACTTGCATCAGGATTGAGACGTGACAGATTATAACTAGTAAGGTTTGGAATTTTTAATAATATAGATGTGCATGATCATATTAGAATTATATCTGGGTATGTGCAGGATCATGATGGGCGAAAAAATGGCTATATGATGGGTATTTGTAGGGTATGTGGTTGACAATTTTTTTTAACCCAAAATTGATGAAACAAAAAGGGTTTTTAAATGAGATTTTCAGCTTTCCACCAATATAAATTATGCTTTACTTTGAATTTAATAAATAATTATTATTCATTTTCTATTTAAATTATGACTAAAGTCCTGATTGATAGGTTGATTAAAAACATCTATAGCTTTCAAACGGTATCTCATTTTTTGAATCCGAAACATGCATCACATTCTATGCTTCGCATAATCTAGGATTAAAAAAATAATAAATTGAATTTCATGAATTTTTGACCAAGTTAAGGTGGTCAAACATAAGAGTTTTTATATTTTTAAAACTTGTAATAAAAAATTCATAATTAATTATTTACTTGGAAAAAAATTAAAAGAAATATCGTCACATCCGAACATGAGTCCTCTACTTATATATGAAAACTTATAAAAAAATATTATCATTTTATTGTGGTTAGGGTGGTCAGACAAACACCTACTTCTTATTTTTTCCAAATTCAAATTTTTACCAAATAGATTTTTTTTTTCTTTTAAATAAACCTAGTAGTTTAGAAACTGCATTCAATTTGATACAAATTCTATACTTACATATTTTTGAAATAATATAGATAACTTATTCAAATTTTTACATCAAGTTGCCTAACTCTGATTTTTCTAAATTTTTTTCCACTTAAGGGCATGTTTTTTCCATGATGATCTTGCACATACCCATCTCTCAAACTTTAGAGACTTCCACGAGGAAGTCTACTCTTAGGGGAGGGGAATGTAAGACCAATCCCTATGTGACTAATAACATTTCAATATTCCTTGCTATGTGCTTCATTTTGGGCTAAATAAAATAGGTACATGGTACAATTTCATAGATGTGTTGGTGTTGGTCATTAGAATGGAATCATATAGAATAATTCTTTTCATTGAACTTACATATCAAATATGGTTATTTTGTCAAGGAAAATTTTTTCATAACCCTCTTACATATTGATTATCTAGAAAATGATCAATGATTGTACCTCATAATGTGTTAGGATGTTGACGATGCAAATTAATGCTTGAAGTAATACTAGAGAATATGGATTATTTAAATTTTGGAAAATGATTAATGAAAGCTATTTAATTATTAGTATGGAATATGAAACTATGATTTTTTAACTAATATTATGATGTGGGTGATTCTTGTATAAATGAGATATTTTCAAGAAACAAGATATAACAAAATTACTTGAGTAAAATATGGTTACTAATGTGGTATTATATTTTAGCTACACAAACTTACTAATGAATCAAATGGTTGATGAAAGCTAGGTCTCAAAGGTCCCAAGGGTTTCATGACAATGGAAGAAGGTTTTCATCAAGCATGTGAGGAAGCAAGTCAAGGTAACGATATCAAAATAAATGATCAACTTCAAGTAAGTATAAGAGGTAAGTATATGACCTTAATGTGGATTGTTGTACATAAAATTTATGGCCAATGGGGAGAAGGGAGAGACACCAAAACCCTATTAAAGCACATTATTTGTTTTTGAAGTGTTGTTTTGTTGATGTTAATGTGATAGTTTATATTGTAAATTGTCTTTTAATATTCGGGTTATTGATAATTTTGTAATTTGATATTTTCTTGGGGAAAAGTTTCTAATTTGATATCTTCATGGAAAAAAGTGTGTTTGATGTCAATGTGATAGTTATATTGTAAGTTGTCCTTTGGGCTATTGCTAATTTTGTCATTTTATATTTTATGTTGTTCAAAAAGGGCATATTTTTCAACAAGTTAAAAAGTGTTTCTAAGTGTTAAATTTTGCCTATAATTGTGTTTTTGAAAGTCCTAAGTGTGTACCTAAGGGTTAGACATCTTTTTGAGCCCATGAATTATATAAAACATGAGTTTTGAACCTTTTTAAATTCACTTTTTTGTTAGTGACAAAAATGGGAGTATGAAAAGCCATGTGAGTACCATTTCTCTTAAATGAAAAAGAGGAGATGGTGGTTGGAGGTTGGTGGGAGAAGAAATGGAGGAAAGTGTTGCAAGTATTGTTGGTTTTTCATGCTGGCTTCTTCTGGAGAGCTTTGGGGGAAATGAAAATAAAAAGAGAGGAGAGGAGTTGGAAGGAAAAGGGTGTGAGAGGAGGAAGAAAATGGAGGAAAACAGTAGATGGGATAAAAAAAGAGCTATGTTTTTTTTTTACCCTACTAAGCCATGGATGATTTGTTGTGTCTTCTTATTTCTATTAAAAAAATTGGGTGTGACTTATTAATTTTGTTGAAGTTCTTACATTGCTGGAAATGACTCAAAATAATGGAATTTCATTTGTGAAATGATTGTTTTAAACCCTTGAAGGGTTGAGGGTGATTTAATGTTTAATGGGTATTTGTCATTTTGGCGGTATGGGGTTTTTATGGGTATTTGTCATTTTGATGGTATGAGATTTTATGCAACTTGTGATGAGTTTGTATCCTTATGTTTGAGGTTAGATTATTGCACTTTAACTATGGGTTTGGTGATCTCTCCTTGCTCGGGGGTTGGCTAGAGCCTAGAAATGGCTTGATGATGCCAAGAAGGTTGGTTGGTGAGCTTGTACCACTCCATTGGCTTGATATTATCTGTTTGTTCAAATGAGTGACAAATGAGTTGCAATTGGTTTAATGTCTTTTTTTTTTTATGAAGCTTCAAGTTGCTTTTAGAATAGCATTTTAATATATTTACAAAAGATGAGCAAGTTGTAATTTGCCTATATTAATGAGCAATGAACAAATATGAAGGATGTAAAATTAGTAGTTTCTTGACTTGAGTAACTGATTTCGTGGCCTATGTGGGAAATTTTATTTTCTTGAATATGCTGTAGTTGTTTCATTCTTTTTCTATGATAATAAAATGTGCAAAATACACTTTCTATTTTATCCTAAATAAAACATATTTCTGCCTATATTTACTGCTCCAAAATAAAGCCATAGAAGACTTGAAAACCATAGTGCATAACAAGGATTAAATCTGATTTCACTTTTGATATCTAAATAAATAAAGAGGGTTGAAATGTCCATGTATCAAGATTATATCTTCCTAAGATTTAAAGATTTTCTAAAATAAAATGTGTCTCATATATATAAAAATACTCACTCTAAATAACAACTATATGCTTTATTAATAATATAATATAAAATTATATATATAAAGATTAAATAATTGATATTTTAGATAAAGGAAATGTGTCTTATACATTACATAATAAACATAAAATTATATTATTCATTTAAAATATATTATACATAAAAAAAATTAAAACAAAAAAAATAATAAATAATTGAATTTTTTTTAAAACAAATAAATATAAATATTTAGTGGGGGGGGGAGGAGAGGCTACGATCCTCCCCAAACCCCAGCCATGGCGGCTGGGGGATGGGGAGGACGCAGCCTCCCCTCCTAAGAGTGGCGCGGGCCCTGTGGGGTGTTGCGACCTCTGCCAAGGGGCACAACAACCCACAGGCCGCCTCCTCTATTTCTCCAATATTTTATTGAAAAAAATAAAGATTTATAACACAAATAAATTTGTATTTTATTGTTGTTTAAAATTCAGCATGTAAAAAGATACACAAGTAAAGATGAGAGTATACTAATCGAATACACAGTGTATATATATTTCGGTTGAAACAATGTAAATGGGTGTTCATATATGTTTTTTTTTTTTTTTGGAGAGACTACAAAACCTCCATACCTGCAACACAAATAAACATCTTAAATGAAAAAAATCAGCAAACTCATATACATGAAAGAAAGGATGGAGAAATGAAAGAAATGTGAAATCAAGGAACAATCAAATGCAACTTATAGTAAGCAACCTATTGAGGCTATCCTCTCAGCATATCCTCTCTTCAAAACCTTGCAGGAAAAATGAAGTGAAAATGAAAAGAAGAGGGGTTAAAAGATCATCTTTATGATTTAGGGCAACATGAAGTTTCCCTAAAATCCAAGGGTTCAAATTAAAACAATCTAATGGCCAAGATTTGGTGCACATCTATTAACAACTAATTTGTCATTATATATATTAAACTCACTTAACTTTCTAATTTTACTTTGGTGGAGGACAAGATAAATAGGGACCACTTAAAGTCATTTTAGGAGACTTTTAAAAATAAACTTTATTCTTCTTAAAATTTTAAAATTCAAAAAAAATAAAAAAAATCAAACTAAATTAGAAATTTATGTTAATTGATTTTTTTTATTTTTTATTTTAAGAAAAAACACATCAAGTCAAATTAGAAGTTTTTATTAATTGATTTAATTAGTAGAATTTAAGTAAAAAAAAAAAACTTTAAATAAAATAAAATCAAATCCAACAATGGTGTGGGTTAGAGTATTGGTTTTTTTTAATATTTCATAAACATTGTTTAAACAACAATATTATTATTATTAAGGTTTAAACATTGATATTGATGGGATTAAACAATAATAATTATATCAACATAAATATTTATATTTGGGGTGATAATTAAAAATATTTTAATGGTTATTATCATTTATTTTATTTTATTTTTCCTTTGTTTCTTTATTTATAATCATAACAGACTTATTATTCTTAATATAAATATTCATTAATGCTAAAATTATTGTGCAACAATGTCAATAGGAAATGTGAGTATACTTCATAAAATTATGGTCATAATGACAAAGATATTTGAAGCTACCAATCAATTGTTTATGTATGTACTTGTGAGAGTTGTTCATGCCAACATTAATTTTATAAGATGAGTTAGTACTATATAAAAATAATAAAAATACTTTTGACTGTGCTTAGAGCTATGGAATTTAGCACATAAAGAGAATATGTATATCTGGGATAGAATAGAGGGATGATACCAATCACCTCAACAAGTCATTCCCTAGAGGGATTAAAATGGAATCGAAATTGATATGAAATCTAAAATTTTATTAAACTCCCTTTTTCACACATTTAAGTATTTGAATGTAAGGATAAATGGTAGTGGCAACATTGAAAAGATTTATAAGTGGACCTCACTATAATATTAGATCTAATAATGATATTAAATTATATGCATGACAATGCCAATCCTAGTGGTCATACGTTTAGTATCAGTCCAACCCCCATAGATGAATGATATTACTTATGTGGATACCATGAAAAGTATGGGTTATTTTTACACCAGAAGCACTTGAGAGATAAATAACTTAATTAATGTATTTAAAAGAAAAATTATGGTATCTTACGTGGCATTTCAAAAAAATTGTAGGTTGTGTTCTTGTTCTGAGTGAAAAATTATGGGCGTGACACTCAGACTATTGATATTGTTGTACTATTGGTTACTCTAATACATAATGAATAGAACTTAACTTATCTAATTGTGAAAATATTTTAAATTTTCATCACCATAACATTTTGTTATGTTTTTAGATTTGAGATAGAACTTTATAATGTTTTTTTATTTATGTGAATGAGTTTTATCAAGCCTGGAAGTTAAATCTTTGTTAACTTTTTTTGACATTTTTAGAAAAATTGATAGGCAACTGCTTGTAATCTAAGAGAATATATTAATATATTAATAAGTATGAGTGGATATTTTAAGTTGACAGACTTCTATAGTGGTTTTTTTATTTTAAAAAAAATTTGACAAGTATTAATTAAGCCAAGAAGCTTCTAAAGTGATTTTTTGACCTTTTTAAAAAAATTGACAAACAGCTGCATGTATCCAAGAGAATATATTTAGCCCATAGGCTATTATAGTGGGGAACCCCACCAAAATTTCCAGAGTCTGACGTCTAAAATCCGGTGGTGCCCGACTATTACACAGTCGTCCAACTTTTCCACCCATTTCCGCACCGTATGCTAATTAAAGCATTAAACACATGTATCTATGACAACGGCCCCAAGATTCACGAAAGGGCGGGGAAAGGGAAATAATAATCACTTTAACTTTTATGGAAAGTATTAATAAATTAATAAAAAAATAATAAATATTTTTTTTTTAAAGAACAGTATACCTACCTGGTTTATTTACTATTTGGGCTCATCCTTAACCTCATCTTGCCATTCAAATCCAATCTTAGTGACGTGAGAGGGGAAAGTGAGGTACAACGTATTTCTTTTTAAATGTAGGTTATATAGTTAATTCTCATGTAGGGAAATAAAGTACAATTTAAATGTTTGTTTAAGATATTTTTAGTAGATAATTAAATAATAAATTAGATTTTATATTTTTTTAATAGTTTAGATTTATTTTGTTTAAGTTTTTTAAAATGTAATAGTTAATTTACAAAATAGTATGTTTTTATGTGTTAATAATAATATTTATAAATTATATTTTTTATAATTGTAGTTTTCAATTTTTAATATAGTTTTATGATATTAATGAAATAAAATGAGTACAACAATTAAATTTTTAATAAAGAAGTGATTAAGACAATATCTATTAAGATTATGGAGATGTTGTGTTATTAAAGAACAATTATAGAAGAATCAATGTTATCTCTATTCAATTATTAAAATAGATATCTAAAACTTTATTTTATAGCTTAGTGAACCAACAATTCTTTGTTATTTGAATTTTTTTTCACTTATTATATTTTGTTAAAATTTTAAAAGTAACTAAAAATTGTGAATAATAAATAAAATAATTGTGATATTTCAACAGGTTTGGAAACAAAGCATTAATTTCTCCTTTTTCGTGTGTAAGTACAATAATTGTTTACTAATAAAACATCCTTTCATATTATTTTTACATTATTAGAGTTTTTCATTATATATACTATAAAAATAAATAAATAAAAGAAAATAAATAAATAAAATAATTTATATAATAAATAAAATAAAAATGATTTTTTAAATAAAATAATATAACAAATTTTTTAATATAAAAAATAAAAAATAACTTATATATAGTATAAAATAAATAAAAATAAATAAAATAATTTATATAATAAATAAAATAAAAATGATTCTTTAAATAAAATAATATAATAAATTTTTAATAAAAATTAAATTTATATAGTAAATAAAATAACTATTTAACTTCAAGATAACTTATATGTACTATAATAATAATTAGCCGATAGACTATTATGGTGGGGGGAACCCCACTGAGAACCCCATCGAGATCTATTATGTGGCATGTTGTACACTCATGTTTGTCTCTGTGATGTGAAGGATAATGCAAGAAACATTCATCAAGCCTTGGAGACTTCACACGTGGGCATATGCTGGATGCGATAATCACTAAGGTATATAACTAAAGTTGTATAGGAAGTGTTGTTTTTGGAATGAATTGGAGAGGCGGGTAAAGAAGTAGAGAGGGAATGATAGAGAAAGAGAGAGAGAGAGGAGGGTAAAGGGACAGAGGGAGGTAGAGAGGGATAAGTGAGATAGACATAGGGAGGGAGAGAGAGGTGGGATAGAAAGAAGTAGAGAAGGAAAGAGAGAGCCAGAGAAAGTGAGAGAAAGAGAGAGGAGGAGGGAGGGAGAGGTAGTGAGGGATAGGGTAGATATAGAGAATTAGAGGGGGAAAGAGAGAGAGGTAGATAGGAATAAGTGAGAGAGGGAGAGAAGAAGAGAGGGAAGGAGAGAGTGAGAGAGAAATAGGTGGGATGGAGGGAGGGATATGTAGAGAGGGATATGTGATATAAAGAGAAATAGAGAGGGAAGGAGAGAGCAAGAGGGAGAGAGAAGGGGGAAAAAGCGAGGGACAAAGAGAGAGGTAGAGAGGGATAGGTGAGATAGATCACTCCTTTCTTCATGTCATCCATTTCTTTTCACAACCCTAAATAATGTGGGCTTAGCCTATCGACATAAGTATTGCACCTCATTGAGGTGCAAGTGCTAGTAATATATTAATAAGGAGGAATGGATATTGCTAACTTATGTTGTGTGAGTTGAGTTGGTAGAGGAGTGGAAAATGCAACAACAATCCACATTTAGTCACCCAGTTGGAGGTTTCCCCAGGTTTCTTCTTTGTTGAACCATTTTTTCTTGTATATTTTTTTTGCAGAAGGCATTAACTTGAAGTGGCTGCTTGTGTTTGGCAAAGGTGTCTGGATTGGTTTCGTGGCATCCAAGGGTTTCGTTGAATAGAGGTCGCCTAGTATAAGGGTGTAACCTGCGGAAGAAAATCTCCCTTCTCCCTCTTTTCCTTTCCTTACTTTCTTGATTTTACCTTTTTCTAGGTTATGCTTAAGCAAGCAAGATTTTGTTTATTTGTTTAGCTGTTTCTATTATTTCTATTTTATGAATATATTTCACATGTAATCCCCCTGTCCTTCTTTTCCTTTCCTTTATTTCCTCATCTTACCTTTTTATGGGTTATGCTTAAGCGAGCAGGATATTATTTATTTGTTTATCCATTTGTATTATTTCTATTTTATGAATATATTTCACATGTAATCAGTAGTGAGTTTTCACATTTCATTATCCATATCTTTGCTTCAGATTTCACCAAACTAGTAGGGTGACCCTAAGTGGTTTCAGAAGCTAGCTTTGTCAAATGGATTTCTCTCTAGAGCTGATTTCAGGGTTTGAATTGGCTCTCTAGAGCTGATTTCAAGGTTTGAATTGGTAATGAATATTGTATGGCTTACGGTTTTATTGTGTATGTGTGTAGGGTTTTGGGATTTCATGAATTCAATGTGAATCAAACATCAAATTTTGGTTCCTTTGTTTATACGATTGATTTTTCACTTTTAAATAGGCATGAGAGACTCGAAGGAGTTTGCATTGGAGCTTTTTGACACTTGAAGACATGGTTTACATGTGCAATCGATTAGTGAGGAGGAGCTTTATAGTTTTTGTTTGGAAATTTTTGATTCTTGACTCCATATTTTCTTTGATATGTAATAAAATTAAGTCAAAATTTTAAATGCAAAATATGCTAATTTTTGTGCATTAAGAATCCAACAAATTGCAAATTAGAGTAAAGAGTTTTCTTTAGAATCTAGGAACTAAAGTCTAGAATTTTAGGCTTAATATTTTATTGTTTTGGTCATTAAAACACTAAACATTGCTATGGGCAGCACCCTGTATTGATTTTGAAAGATATTACATGAGTTTCATCCAAAATTTGGGAGGCCTCTTCTATAGTAATGGCCAAGCCAGATCACCTACCTACATAACCATGAAATTCAGTAAAAAATATAGGATGTCTTTTCTGTAATAATGGCCAACCCAGTGCACCTACCTATTCAGACCATGAAATTCAACAAAAACCCGGGAGACCTTTTTTGTAGTAATTGCCAACCTAGGGAATCACCTACTCAGAGACCTAACTTAGCTAAAATCCCACCTGGGACTGACTCTAGAAAACCATATACTGATACTATTTCAATATACTTTACTGTAGAAAATAACCTTTTTAACAAAAAGCCACATCTATAAACCAGTGTATCATTCTAGTCGAGTATTGCTCAGTCTTCATCATCCTCAAACTCACACCTTTTCATGTATGCCTTGTAGCTTGCAACCACCAGACAGTTTGCACTGCATTTCAAATGCATTGGAATTTTAGCTTTTTCCTCAGGGTCCCATTGGTCATTACCAATCCATTCTTCTCCTTCTCCTAGGTCCCAATCTTCATTGTCACTTGCAACTATCTCATCCTTTA
>VDFB02074831.1:0-14850 GCA_007258455.2 Sequoia sempervirens | reverse complement strand
TTCAAATCAGATATAAGATTTTATCCGATATCGGATTTGTGGGCCACAGAAAAACCCCATGTGGGTCGTTTTGGGCATCACAATGGACCCTACATTCTATTTGCAGGCAACAAACACACAATTTTAGATAGGAAGAGACAACGATCAACTTTTTGGAGCATCTTCTACTCAAATTTGTCATAAGCAATCATTTTTTAGCATCTTTTATGAGGTCTAATGGGGAGCAACAACATCACAAAACAAAGAGAAAGCTTACAAAAGAACAAATTGAAGAATATAGACAAAGAGATAGAGAAGGTCATAGGAAGAGAAGACAAGGTATGTTAAATATTGGTGAACCTGAGCCCTTTGGTCTTTCAAGTGAATAGGAAATTGAATATGTTCAAGGTGAAAATGTTGAACATGATATTGAAATTGGGATTGAAAATGTTGAAATTGATATTAAAAATGTTCAAGGTGAAAATGTTGGAATTGAAGATGTTGAACATGATATTGAAATTGGGAATCAAATTGTTGAAATTGATATTGAAAATGTTCAAGGTGAAAATGTTGGAATTGAAGATGTTTAACATGATATTGAAATTGGGAATGAAATTATTGAAATTGATATTGAAAATGTTCAAGGTGAAAATGTTGAATTGAAGATGTTGAACATAATATTGAACCAAGTGTAAATTATGTTTCACTGCATTACATGAGAAATGAAGAACCTTGTGTGGAAGAAAGACATATTCCAAATTCAAGACCTTCAAGGACCCCTAAATGGTTACTTGAAATTGATGAGAACATTATAAACAATTTTGAATGCAAGAGTTCAACATGAACCATTTGGTTGTGGGCTACGCAACTTTTCAACCAATATTTTAACAATAAGACATTGACCAAGAAATGCCAACTTTTTGTACAATTGCTAAAGATGCAAAAGATGAGACCTTTGCTAGCCAAATTGAAGATTTGTGTGAATAAGAAGACCAAAAAAATTCTATTATTGTAAAAATATTTTTAATGCTCTCAAGTCTATTGTAAAAAGTAACATGGAAAAGAATAAGAGATCCGCTTAGAGAGTCATTACAACCACCCTAGTAAGTCATCAATTGAAAAAGGCTAGCTTTATGAGACAAAATTTTATTGATTTTGACATAAATCATAAAATTTGGGTAGAGCACTTGCAAGAAGAGAAAGAGTAAATGATCCTCTTCAAAATGATACATGGGATTTTGCTGGGAGGCTTCCACGTGTTGATAAGAATCTAATCGATAATGTAAAGCAGGTAATTCAACAATTTTCACATGTTAACTCTAGAGTATCACCGAATACAAAGGATTTTTAAAAGTTAATAATTGGCAATTGAGACCATACACCGCATCCTAAACATTTCTTGGAATCAAGCCAAATAATTTTGTTCAAAAAAATTATTGAAACACATCCAAATATGGAAATCTCACAAAGGACTTTGAAGGTTTGAAGCCATTTTATTGTGTGCCTCTTAAAATTTGTAATACTTGTTGCAAATACCATGTGGAGTTTTCAATGTACCATGAACTATTATGCTATATCCATTCTACTTTGCATACTAATTAAATTTTGCAAGAGTGTGGTGCAATGCATCTTCTAAAATCATCAAGGGACTTTCTAGATCTATTTTTCTGTTCTAGAGATGATGGTTTCCTTTTCTATAGAAATTATTGTTTAAATGTGAAGTGCTCACAATGTGGTGGCTTTTTAAATTTTGTTCAATGTTTTCATGAGGGTTCCGAACATGAACTTGGAAATAAGCTTGTTTAGAAAAAGAGGTATGAGATAGTCAAATATACTTTGTAGAGTGGAGGTGAAGGTTCTAGATGCGAGTTGGTTACAAAAGAATGTAATGTTGCTGATTTTATTTCAAATTTTAAGGACAATCTTTTGTACAAGTATGCAAGGCATAGCCATAGGTCTCAGTAATTTGATCAACAATTTAGGATGTGTAAGGACTCTTTTCTGATTGGCACTATTATATCAGTGGTTGATTTTGTAGAAAACTACACATTGCAACCAAAAAATTAGGTACAATTTCAATATTACAATTCCATTCAAATTGTTATTTTTGTCCACATAACATTTAGATATACACCTAATAGTACAGAATAGGATCAAAAGATAATAAAAGATTATCATTTTTATATGGGTGATGATAGATCTCACTCATCCAAGTATGTCCAAAATTGTTTCAAGAATTTTTTTAAGTTCTTGTAGGAGCATGATATAGCAGTGGGCTAACATCTCATTTGGTTAGATAATTGTACATGTCAAATAAAGAATGCTCATATGTTTTATTGGTTGAGTGCAATGCATGTAGAGAGGGGTGTACCTCATATTTGGAGTTTTTTGAAGTTGTGCATGGGAAAGCGAAGCATGATGGAGTAGGTGCATGTATAAATAGAGATCTACTTAAGGAGCAATTGAAGATTTCAAGAGAAAAATTCAGTGATGCATGTTCTATTGTTGATTGGTGTAGTTCAACATTGTCACAGGAAGGGACACTTGATTCAATAGTGCACATATTCTTTTGGTTGGTTGAGGAGGATATAGTGAGAGGAAAATTGGATTTTCATACAATAAAATATTCTTCAAAGATGCATTCATTTTGAAGCTTAGATGAAAGCACATGGACCATTTGGATATGAGAGTTGGCTTGTTTTTGTTAGAGTTGTACTTAGTGTGAGTGGGATCAATGTGAGTCAAGTGAGTGGATGGATACATGGGTTCCATAGTATCTAACTCCTTTATCTCAAACAATATCCATGACAAATGACACAATTGAAAGTTTAGTTGATTATGACCATCTTTTAGATCTACTATAGCTAGGACATGTTTTGCACTTGTTGCATTGTAGGGGAGTGAAGAGGGATTAGACTATTGGTTGGCTTGATGTGTGTGGGTAAAGCATAAGCTAACACAACCAATTGAAGATGATGATGGGTTTGTGTATACTACAAGTTTAGTTGTGGTTGCAAGAACTTGGTTGTGAAGATACATGATTAGAAAGAATGGCATACCTGCATTTGAAGACTACAAGAAACACAAAACCATTCTCATGTATTCACACCTTGTTATAGAAACAAATGTTAAGTTGTTGAATCATCATGCCAAACCAAATACAAAACAACTATGGACACTTAGTAATGTTGATCATGAAGAAATATTTGATGCTCTTAAGCAAAGAGATGACCCTTCAAGCACACTTGAATAGAATATTCAAGAATGGAAGGTACAATGGTTAGGTTCATTATGCTTAAGTTCATTAGTGTTATTTATTTAATACTGATATTTTGTATACTCTTGCAATGCAAGTGTCTTTAATACTGATATTTTTTATATACTCTTGCAATGCAGGTGTCTTTAATAGTGATATTTTGTATACTCATTCAATGATTGCAACTTCACTATCCTAAGAAGGTAATATGCACTATGTCAATGTGATTCACTTCATTGTCAATATGGCATTGACTTTTCTTGATGGCTATCACATCTATTGTTCTCCTTTCCTTCTTGTGATTAATATGACTATCCTATAATGAGATTAATATGATTCTTTTATTGTAATTTTAATCTACCTTGCATGTATGAAAGGGGAACATACATGACTAGAATAATATAGATTGGTTATTCTAAGCATCTTGTATTGTTTTCATTACCAATTCATCATCATTCATTCTTTTAGAATAATATAGATTTGTTATTCTAAGAATCCTTTCTATTGTGACAATACAGATTTCTCATTTGATAACTTTTGTGATATTCCTAGCATGATTTATCATGGACCTGCTACAACAATAACAAGCTCTGATCATTTGGGAGAGGTATGCGATAGATTACAATAATATGGATTTGTTATTGTATGCATCATTTATAGTTTGCATTACCATTTCATCATCAATTAGGTCATTTAGAATGATATATATTGGTTATTATAAGCATCTTTTATAGTTTGCATTACCAATTCATCATCATTAAGGTTTTTTAGAATAATATAGATTTGTTAGTCTAAGCATCTTTTCTATTGTGACAATATAGATTTCTTATTTGACAACTTTTGTGATATTCTTGGCATGATTGATCATAGACCTACTGCAATAATAGCTAGCTCTGATCCTTTGGGAGAGGTATGCGATAGATTACAATAATACAAATTTGTTATTGTAAGCATTTTTTATAGTTTGCATTACCATTTCGTCATCAATTAGGTCATTTAGAATAATATAGATTTGTTATTATAAGCATCTTTTTATAGTTTTCATTACCAATTCATCATCATTTAGGTTTCTTAGAATAATATAGATTTTTTATTGTAAGCATCATTTCCATTGTGACAATATAAATTTCTTATTTGGCAAATTTTGCTATATTCCTAGCACGATTGATCATGAACTTACTTCAAAAATAGTCAACTCTAATCCTATGGGAGAGGTATGTGACAAATTACAATAATATAGATTTGTTATTGTAAGCTTCTTTTATAGTTTGCATTACCATTTCATCACCAATTAGGTCATTTAGAATAATATAGATTGGTTATTCTAAACATATTTTATAGTTTGCATTACCAATTCATCATCATTCAAATTGTTTAGAATAATATAGATTTGTTAGTCTAAGCATATTTTCTATTGTGATAATATAGATTTCTCATTTGAATTTTTTTTTATATTCCTAGCATGATTGATCATGGACTTGCTACAAAAATAGCTAGCTCTAATCCTTTGGGAGAGGTATGCAACATATTACAATAATATAGATTTGTTATTGTAAGCATATTTTATAGTTTGCATTACCATCTCATCATCAATTAGGTCATTTAGAATAATATAGATTGGTTATTCTAAGCATATTTTATAGTTTGCATTACCAATTCATCATCATTCAAGTTGTTTAGAATAATATAAAAATTTTATTCGAAGAATCTTTTCTATTGTGATAATATAGATTTCTCATTTGACAATTTTTGTGATACTCTTGGCATGATTGATCATGGACCTGTTGTAACAATAGCCAACTCTAATCCTTTGGGAGAGGTATGTGACAGATTATAATAATATAGATTTTTTATTGTAAGCATCTATTATAGTTTGCATTACCATCTCATCATCAATTAGGTCATTTATAATAATATAGATTGATTATTTTAAGTATCTTTTATAGTTTATATTACCAATTCATCATCATTCAAGTTGTTTAGAATAATATAGATTTGTTATTCTAAGCATATTTTCTATTGTGACGATATAGATTTCTCATTTGAAAATTTTTGTGATATTCCTGGAACAATTGATAATGGACCTACTGCAACAATAGCTAGCTCTGATCCTTAGGGAGAGGTATGCAACAAATTACAATAATATAGATTTTTTATTATAAGCGTCTTTTATAGTTTGCATTACCATTTCATTATCAGTTAGGTCATTTAGAATAATATAGATTGGTTATTCTAAGCATATTTTGGGTATGTGAAGGATCATCATGGAGAGAACAAGCCTTTAAGTGGCAAAAAATTCAAAAAAATCAGAGTTAGACAACTTGACATAAAAATTTGAATAAGTTATCTATATTATTTCAAAAATATGTAAGAATAGAATCTATAGCAAATTGAATGTAGTTTCTAAACTACTAGAGTTTTAAAAAAAAACTATTTGCTGAAAATTTGAAATTTCAATGCATTAGTACTTAAATTTGGGAAAAATAAGATGGGTGTCATCTAACCACCCTAACCACAATAAAATGATAATATTTTTTATAAGATTTTATACATAAGTAGATGACTCATGTCTGGATGTGATGCATATTTGTTTGTAATTTTTCCAAGTAAATAATTAATTATGATTTTTACAACTTTTAAAAAAAAAACTCATATTTCTAACCACATAACTTCATCAAAACTTCATGAAATTCAATTTTTTCTTTTTTTAATCATATAGTATGTGAAGCATAGAATGTGATGCATGTTTTGGATTCAAAAATGTGATACCATTTGAAAACTATATATGTTTTTCAATCAACCTATCAATCAACACTTTTAGTTGTAATTCAAATAGAAAATAAATAATAATTATTTATTAAATTCAAAGTAAAGCATAATTTATATTGGTGGAAAGTTGATAATCTCCTTTAAAACCCCTTTTATTTCATCAATTTTGGGTCAAAAAAAAAGTCATGAGCCACATACCCTACAAATACCCATCATATTGCCACATTTTGGCCCATCATGATCCTGCACATACCCTTTTATAGTTTTTATTACAAATTCATCACCATTCAAGTTGTTTAGAATAATATAGATTTGTTAGTCTAAGTATCTTTTCTATTGTGACAATATAGATTTCTCATTTGAAAACTTTTACGATATTCCTTCCATGATTGATCATGGACCTGCTACAACAATAGGCAGCTTTGATATTTAGGAGAGGCATGCGACATATTAAAACAATATAGATTTGTTACTATAAGTGTCTTTTATAGTTTGTATTACCATTTCATCGTCAATTAGGTCATTTAGAATAATATAGATTGGTTATTCTAAGCATCTTTTATAGTTTTCATTACCAATTCATCATCATTCAGGTTGTTTAGAATAATATAGATTTGTTATTCTAAGAATCTATTTTGTTGCAACAATATATATTTCTCAATTGACAACTTGTGCAATATTCCTAGCACAATTGATCATGGACCTATTGCAACAATAGCTAGCTCTGATCCTTTGGGAGAGGTATGTGATAGATTACAATAATATAGATTTGTTATTGTAAGCATGTTTTATAGTTTGCATTACCATTTCATCATCAATTAGGTCACTTAGAATAATATAGGTTGGTTATTCTAAGCATCTTTTATCCTTTTCATTACCAATTCATCATCACTTAGGTTGTTTAGAATAATATAGATTTGTTAGTCTAAGCATCTTTTCTATTGTGACAATATAGATTTCTCATTTGATAACTTTTGTGATATTCCTAGCATGATTGATCATGGACCTATTGCAATAGTAGCTAGCTCTAATCCTTTGGGAGAAGTATGTGACAAATTACAATAATATAGATTTGTTATTGTAAGCTTCTTTTATAGTTTGCATTACCATCTCATCATCAATCAGGTCATTTAGAAAATAATAGATTGGTTATTCTAAGCATATTTTATAGTTTGCATTTCCAATTCATCATCATTCAGGTTGTTTAGAATAATATAGATTTTTTAGTCTAAGCATCTTTTCTATTATGACAATATAGATTTCTCATTTAACAACTTTTGCGATATTCTTGGAATGATTGATCATGGACCTACTGCAACAATAACCAACTTTAATCCTTTAGGAGAGCTATTCAACAGATCACAATAATATAGATTTGTTATTGTAAGAATATTTTATATTTTGCATCACCATCTCATCATCAATTAGGTCGTTTAGAATAATATAGATTGGTTATTCTAATTATCTTTTCTATTGTATGTAGTTTAACTGCTACCTTGATGGTTTGTATAGGTGTTTGTCACTCTAGAACATCAACATGCTACTTTTGTGGAAGATTTTGCCCTAAATTCCTTGAATAAGAAAAAATTGTAAAATTTGAATTTTCAAATGTGAAACAATCTAAAAAGGTCATAACTATGTATGGGCATAATCTATATCTAGTGATGTCTTTTGAAATATGGGTCAAATGTCTGAAATTGTATAAAGGGTATGTTTAAAATGTAAAGGGGTCTGTATTTTGGAAACTCATAGGTTGAAATAGTCATACAGGTGTATGCTTTGTTATTGTTATTAGGACAATTCTATAAGAGTTTTTTGCACTTAATTGAGCTACAACTAAAGGTTTTCTTTCTGGTTCTTTCTTGCCGGTATGCTTGTTTGAATCAAGTTTTGTAATATCTCCTATTTATATATAATAAACTATAGTGGCTTGCCACTTTTGAAAAAAAAAAGTAATTTAAGGGTATGTGCAGGATCATCATGGAAAAAACAGGCCCTTAAGTGGCAAAAAAATAAAAAAATTTAGAGTTAGGAAACTTGATGTAAAAATTTGAATAAGTTATCTATATTATTTCAAAAATATGTAAGAATAGAATTTGTAGCAAATTGAATGTAGTTTCTAAACTACTAGGTTTTTTTAAAAGAAAAATCTATTTGGTGAAAATTTGAAATGTCAATGCAACAGTACTTAAATATCAAGGAAAAAATAAGTAGGTGTCTGTCTGACCACCCTAACTACAATAAAATGATAATATTTTTTTATAAGATTTTATATATAAGTAGAGGACTCATGTCTTGATGTGATGCATTATTTTTTGTAATTTTTTTCCAAGTAAATAATTAATTATGATTTTTTTATTACAACTTTTAGAAAATATAAAAAACTCATATGTCTGACCACCTTCACTTAGTCAAAACTTCATGAAATTCAATTTTTCTTTTTTTAATCTAATAGTATGAGAAGCATAGAATGCGACACATATTTTTGATTCAAAAAATGTGATACCATTTGAAAGTTATAGATGTTTTTCAATCAATCTATCAATTAGGACTTTAGTTGTAATTTGAATAGAAAATGAATAATAATTACTTATTAAATTCAAAGTAAAGAATAATTTATATTGGTGAAAAGCTAAAAATATTCTTTAAAAACCCTTTTCGTTTCATCAACTTTGGGTAAAAAAAAGTTGTAAGCCACATACCCATCATATTGCCACTTTTTGGCCCATCATGACCCTGCACATACCCTTAAAGGTCATGTGAAGGTCCTTTCTAGTATAATTGAGTCTTTGATCTTATAGAGTAAGGAGTTAACTCTCTTTTGAAAGATATTTGAGGTCATTTCATCAAGAATAAAAGTTTTGAGGGCATATTTACATTGACTCGGTCTGGAAACCTCCATTTAGGGGTTTAAGAGTCTAATCAACAATTCAGCACTACTCCACCAACTTAGGCATGCTAGATTGGTGGAATAGGCTATTTTAGGATGTGTTTAGTGTGTGTTTGTTGAAAAGTGAAAGTGAAGACAAGTATACAAATTTTTCTTGCTGCCCCTAGATAAAATATAGAATTTTTCATGAAAATGGGTGGCTAAGGATAGGGTTTTGAAGAAATAGCTTTGGTAGAGGCTTGGAGATGGTGAAGATAGTATGTGAAAACCAATCCAAACATGTTTGAAGCATTTGTATTGTAGCATGAGGTTTGAAAATGTTGTTTTCAATAAACCTTTGTTTGCTTAGTCCAAAATTGTGGTAGAATGAGGGTTTCATAAATTGATGTTATAATGAATGATTGTTTTTGGTTTGAAACTATCAAAAGGATGATGTCAAAGATGTATTGGGGTAAATGGAATTTTAGAGTCAAGGTTTTGATAATTAGACGATTTCTAGCAATGTGGAAATAAGGTATTTGGGTGTGCATGATGTTCAAGTTGATTGGGTAAGATTTTTTAGATGCAAGAGCTAGATGGCTTTAAAAAACACAATTACAGTTCAAGATGATTCAAACTCTAATTTGATCCTCAAACCCAAACTTGGGTGCAACTTCACTAAAATGATTACTCTTCCTAGTAGGTTTGTAGACCTCTTTTGCTCACATTTCACACCAAGGACTAGCTTAACCAACCAAACCTTGACACTTTCAAATATCCTTTATGCCCAACTATAACATACTTCAAAACTTTAGTAGGTTCCTTTGAAACAAAGGCTTCAAACTAGCACTCTTTTGTTGTCCAAGACCCCAAAATAGGCCCATTTTACAAAGAGACTCATATCTAAACACTTCCCAAACCTGAAATTTCAATGGGGAAGCATTAAAAATCCTACCAAACTACCAAAACCACATTTTTTTTGGCGAGATATGCTTTCTAAAGCTCTATTTCAACAAACCCTCATTTTTAGCAACTTTCATGAGGTTTTTAGGGAAATCAATGTTTCCAACCTTTCCACACCATATAAACTCATCAAACATGTCTATTATGACTTTCACAAGCTTTATCCAACCTTGAATCTTGTTGCCCCCATGTTTCATTAACATTAGCATGTTGTAACCACCATTTTTCACCTGATTTCACTCATTTTTTCCATGCATAGTAACTGACCAACTCAACTACAAACCTTTCCAGCTCTTTAAACCCACATAGTAACCTTATACAATCCTGAGAACATCTACCATGGCCATAAAATTGAGATACAAACTGTACAATAGATGGTATAGCCATTTTTACATGTTTAAGGCTTCAAAAACCTTGTTTCGGACTCTTAGACCCGTAGGCTTATATTTTACTCTTATTAGCTTAATATTCTATGAAACCACACAAGGATGAAACCAAAAAAAATATAGATTTGTCCTCCTCAAGATCAAATTGAACTTAGATCAAATAAAAATTGTACAGTTCTGTACTTTGGCTGGTAAAGTGTAGATTTTGAAGAAAATATAGAAAATTTTAGAGCAATTCCAACAATAAGCTTTCTAAGATTCAATATTATTGAAGTCTCTCCATTAAAAAATTTCTAAAATACTTTTAAAAAGGAATTCACACCTTTTCTATGCAAAATCTCACTAATTCCATCAGTTACATTATGGAGAACACACAAAATTGCTTGTCATAAATGCAATATTTTGCATGTCTTGCAATTTTAGCACTATTGACCCCAATAACCTCCAATAATCCATAAAATGACATTATGGCCATTATGTCCTTATTCCAACCCTTGAAATACTTTGACCCATGCATTCCTAAAAAAGTGCATTTTTGCAACTTTAGGCAATTTTAACAATTTTAACATTTTTTGAACAACTTTTTACAAAAATTTCACTAACATACCTCATGACTCCTCATTATATTCTAAATGGTCCCATTATAACTTATTTATGACAAATAGCTCAAATCTACTTAGAATCCACCAATATTATGTACACTTTACATGTATTCAAGTTTATAATTTATAACTTGTGTGTATACTTTGTCACTTATGAGTATGCCAACATATACTTTATGACCTAGATGTTTTAATGTGTATAATTTTTATTCATGTGTGTAGTTTATGGCTTAAGTGTATTTGAGTATTCTAATGCATACTTTACGACATATGTTTTTTAATGTGTATACTTTGTATTCATGTGTGTAGTTCACGACTTTTGTATTTGAGTATATGAATAACTTTTCACTTACTCACAAGGAAAAAAATGAACCCTAAACCCCTTCACACCTTTACATTGCATCCATCTAACCCTTTTTCTATCAAATGAAAACTTGTCACCATGAGAAAATGCCTTAGAAATATCAAAAACAAAGATAGGTTATTGTAGAGGGTCCCAACACAATCACATAGCCTCAGACGAAGAGTTTGTAAGTGTCACAGTTTCTGAGAAATATTCCTTCAAAGATTGTTTCCTTTTAGCACTATGGACTCTTAAGGGAAATCACCGGTCCAATGTAGCTCAAAGTGATTCGACATATTTGGGTGTAAAAGAGGACCATCCCTAGCATAAGCATACCCATTCAGATGTGTTGGAACAATTTGTTTAGTCATACAAGTTGCATAATGAAAGTTGCGCCACTTTGCAACTTTACACTACTTGCATTTAACAACTTTTTCCTCAATTAAAAACTTGTCACCATGAGAAAATTCCTCCGAGATAAAAAAAAATGAGAGAGGTTATTATAGAGGGCCCTAACATGATCCCATATCCTTAGATGAAGAGTTTGTAAGTATCATGGTTTTGGAGAAATAGCCCCTCAAATATTGCTGCCTTCTAGCACTTTAGACTCTTAAGGGAAATCATCGGTCCAATGTAGCTCAGAGTGATTCAATGTATTTGGGTGCAAAAGAGGACCATACCTAGTGTAAACATACCCATTCAGACATGTTGGAATATTTTTTTTGGTCATACGAGTTGTAGAATGAAAGTTGGACCACTTTGCAACTTTACACTGCTTGCATTTGACAACATTTTCCTCAACAAAAAACTTGTCACCACAGGAAAATGCCTCTGAGATAGAAAAAACCGAGAGAGGTTATTGTATAGGGTTCTAACACGATCTCATAGCCTCAAACAGGGAGTTTCTAAGAATCATGGTTTCCATGAAATAGCCCTTCAAAGATTGTTGTCTTCTAGCAGTTTGGACTCTCAAGGGAAATCACTAGTCCAATGTAGCTCAGAGTGATTCAAAGTATTTGGGTGCAAAAGAGGACCATCCCTGGCATAAAATTACCCATTTAAATGTGATGAAATAGACTATTTGGTTGTAAGTGTTGCAGAACGAAAGTTGCACCACTTTATAACTTTACACTACTTGCATTTGACAACTTTGTTCTCAACCGAAAAATCATCACCATTGGAAAATGCTTATGAGATAGAAAAATTGAGAGAGGTTATTTTAGAGGGTCCCAACACAATCCTATAGCCTCATACAAAGAATGTATAATTGTCATAGTTTCAAAGAAATATCCCTTCAAAGATTGTTTCATTTTAGCTCTTTGGACTCTTAAGGGAAATCGTCGGTCCAATATAGCTCAAAGTGATTATACGTATTTGGGTGAAAAATAGGACCATCCCTAGTGCAAAAATATCCATCTAGACATGTTGGAATGGTCTGTTTGGTTGTAAGAGTTGCAGAATGAAAATTGCACCACTTTGTAACTTTACACTACTTGCATTTGATAACTTTTTCCTCAACTAAAAAACTCGTAGCCATGGGAGAACACCTCTAAGACAACAAAACTTGAGAGATATTATTGTAGAGGGTCCCACTAAAATGATATTATAGCCCTCGGATGGAGTCTATGGGGAATCATGGTTTTGAGAAATAACCCTTCAAAGATTGTTGTCTTTTAGCATAGAATCTTAAAATCCACTAATCAAATGAAAGCAGGAAGTGATTCGGCGTATTTAGATTGAAAAAGAGAACCATCCCTAGTGTAAACATACCCATCTAGATGTGTTGTAATAGTTTGTTTGGTCGTACGAATTGCAAGACAAAAGTTGCACAACTTTGCAACTTTACACTGCTTGCATTTGACAACTCTTTCCTCAACTAAAAACTCGCCACCATAGTAAAACGCCTTTGAAATAGAAAAAATAGAGAGAGATTATTGTAGAGGGTCCTAACACAATCCCATATCCTTAGAAAGACAGTTTGTAAGCATCATGGTTTCTGAGAAATATCCCTTCAAAAATTGCTACATTTTAGTACTTTGGAATCTTAAGGGAAATTGCTAGTCCAATGTAGCTCAGAGTGATTCAGCATATTTGGGTACAAAAGAGGACCTTCCCTAGTGTAAAAATATCCATCCAGATGTGTTGGAATATAGTATGTTGGTTATTACCAAAATTATAAAATGAAAGTTGCACCACTTTGTAATTTTAAACTACTTGCATTTGACAACTTTTGCCTCAACTGAAAACTCATCACCACGGGAAAACGCCTCCAATATAGAAAAAACCAAGAGATATTATTGTAGAGGGCCCAACATGATCTCATGTCCTTAGAAAAAAAGATTGTATGCATCACAGTTTCTGAGTAACAACCTGTCAAAGATTGTTTCCCTTTTGTACTTTCGACTCTTAAGGTATTTTGTCGATTGAACGTAGCTCAGATTGCTTTGGCCTATTTGGGTGTGAAAGGAGACCATACCTAGCTTAAACATACCCATCTGGATGTTTTGGAACAATTGGTTCAATTGTATGAGTTGCAAAACAAAAGTTACAATATTTATTTATGCCTCTATAAGGAGTTTAGCCTTAATAGAACTCCAAGCTAATTTTTGTGCAAAAGAAATCCATGAGACCATAGCTTGTTGCTTACTATTATGCTTTGAAATATTTTTCCAAGAAACCATAGCTTGTTCGAAAGTACTTGTTTTAGGATTTTAACCATAGTAGCAAGGCAATGAACTTTTTGATAAAATGCTTTGGTAGACATGTATAGAAAATGTGGTAGCATAGACAAGGTAGTGTACTATTTGAAAAAATGCCTCAAAGAAATGTGGTCTCATGGTGGTAGAATGGCATGATGAATGCCATGACAAGAAAATTGTTATGGATTGTCATGGAATTCCACCATCATGAGACTACATTTCTTTGAAGAAAATTTTCAACTAGTTCACTACCTTGTCTATGTTATTGCTTATTATTATGCTTTGATAGATATTTTCCAACCATCCATAGCTTGTTTGAAATATCTTGTTTTAGGATTTTAGCCATAGCAAAAAGGTAGTGAACTATTTGATAAAACACTTTGGTAGACATGTATGAAAAATGTGGTAGCATAGAAAAACTTTTGAAAAAAATGCCTCAAAGAAATTTGGTCTCATGGTGATGTAATGCCATGATGAATTCCTTAGCAAAGTGAATTGTTATGGATTGTCGTAGAATTCCATCTCATGAACCTCATTTATTTGAGGCATATTTTCAAATAGTTCGATATCTTGTCTATGCTATTGCTTACTATTATGCTTTGATAAAATTTTTCCAAGCATCCATGAAAGCTTCGTTGAAAGCACCTATTTTTAGACTTTAGCCATGGCATCGAGGGAGGTGGAATTTTTGATAAAATGCTTTGTGGAACGTAATATGAAAAATGTGGTAGCATACAAAGGAAGTAGACTATTTGAAAAAAATTCCTCAAAAGAAATGTGGTCTCATGGTGATGGAATACCATGACAAGAACATTGAGACCACATTTCTTTGAGGTATTCTTTTGAATAGTTCACTACCTTGTCTATGCTATTGATAATTATTATGATTTGGTAGATATTTTCCAAGCATCCATAGCTTGTTTGAAAGAACCTAATTTAGAATTTTAGCCATAGTAGCAAGGTAGTGAACTATTTGAAAAAATG